>MU623485.1:2786-83719 GCA_025201765.1 Daldinia sp. FL1419 | reverse complement strand
TTTTAGAAAATATTTAAATAATGTTAAATTAATATTTACTTTAGATTTTTTAATATAATTATTTATAATATTAATATTAATTTTAATAATATTAAATTTAAGAATAAAATATGCATTATAAGAATTATTTATTATTAAATATTAATAAAAATTTATTAATTTATTAATAAAATAAAAAGATATTATAACCTTATTTAAAAAACCTATAAAATCATTATAAATAAATTTTAAGGTTCTAATTTAAAAATATTATAGCTATAAATGACTATCAAGATAAGAAATTATATAAAAAATAATATTTAAAAAATTTAATCTAATTAAATAAGAATTATCTTTTAAGAATTTATATATTAAATAGGAATTTTAATAACTAAATATATAATAATTATATCCTAAAAAAATATTAAAATAATTAAATAAAATATTAATTAATAAAGGTAATTATTAGTATTTAAAAAAAAACAACAATATATTTAATAAAAAAATAAATTTATAAATTATTATAAAGGTAATAAAAAAATATAATAATTTTATAGAACTTTATTTAATTAAACAAAAAAATAATGTTTAAAGATTTATTTATATTAAATAGAAACTTTAATAACTTCTACAGAATATGCCCTACCTTACATTTTAACTACACTATAACAAACTATAATCTAAAGAAGGTATTAAAATAATCAAATAAAAGAATTAATAGAAATAATTATTAAAAATAATAACTAATATTTAAAGAATTAAATAAATATATATTTAATAAAGGAAAGAAATTATAAATTATTATAAAAGATTATATAAAAGGTAACAATTAAAGAAATTAATCTAATTAAATAAGAATTAACTCTTAAAACCTTATATATTAAATAAAAACTTTAATTTAAAATTAATACTATTAAATAGAAATTTTAATTGAATAGGAATTCTAATAGCTACCTAAATATAAAATAATTATATCCTAAAAAAGGTATTTAAATAATAAAATAAAAGGTTAATTAATAAAAACAATTATTAACACTTAAAAAATAAAATAAATAATATATTTAATAAAAGAAAAAAATTAAATTATTCTTATATTTTTAATTAAATTCATTTTTTAATTATTTTTATAATTGAATTACCCCAATTATATAAGTTTTTCTTTTTTAAAAAAAAGAAATTTAAAAAAAAATTATAATATAATTATATAATTAAATAATGTAATTATGTAATTAAAGTTGTAAAATTTTATTAACCTTTATAGAATTAAATTTTTTAAAGTTTCTACAAATTTTTTAAAATATAAATAAGTTTTTAGGAATTATTTTCTTATCTAATTAATTCATATTCCCAAATATAAAATTATCAATTTTCTATAAAATTTTGTACAATAAAAATATAGGGTTAAAGCATATCCTACAAAAGCTATTAAAACTCTTTAAAAATTATTTTCCTATCTAATCAACTTAAATTTTTAAACATAAAATTGCTAATTTTTTTATTATAATAAGTTAAGATAACAAAACCAAGATGAAATCCACCAATCTAATCCTTCTAATTAAAGTTTTTATAAGCTATTTAATATATAAATAAGCCTTTAAAAATTATTTTCTTATTTAATTAATTTAAGTTAAAATATACCTAATTATTAATTTTTTTATAAAAATTTATATAATAAATTATAGGGTATATTTTATAAAAGTTATTAAAGTTCAAATTTAATATAAATAAGCCTTTAAAAATTGTTTTCTTGTTTGATTAGCTTAAGTTCTTAAATATAAAATTATTATTTTTCCATAAAATTTTATACAATAAAACTGTAAGGTATACTTTACAAAGGCTTTTATTTAATTAAAATTCTTGTTTAATTAAAGTTTATATTTAATATATAAGCCCTTAAATATTAATTTTTATTTAATTAACTTAAATTCTTAAGTATAGAATCATTAATTTTTCTATAGAGATTTGTACGATAAAAGTGTAGGGTTGGGGCATATTTTGCAGGAACTATTAGAGGCTTTTAAAAATTATTTTCTTGTTTGATCAATTTAAGTTAAGATTTTCCCAATGATTAGTTTTTCTATAGAGATTTGTACAATGAAGTGCAGGGCATATCTTGTAGGAGTTATTAAAGCTCAAATTCAACATAAATAGGCCCTTATAAGTTGTTTTCCTATTTGATCAGCTCAAGTTCTCAAACATAGAATCATCAGTTTTTCCATAGAGATTCGTATGATAAAAATATAGGGTTAGGGCATATCCTGCAGGAGTTATTTAAACTCCTTAGAAGTTGTTTTTTTATCTGATCAGTTTAAGTTCTCAAATATAGAATTGTTAATTTTTAAAATCATAGAATTTTGTACGATAAAAGTGTAGGGTTAGGGCATGTCCTGCAGGAACTCCTATTCAATTAGAGCTCATATTCAATTAGAGTTTATATTCAATATATAAGCCCTTAAATATTGATTTTTATTTAATTAATTTAAGTTCTTAAGCATAAAATTATCAATTTTCCATAAAACTTCGTACAATAAAACTGCAGGGCATATCCTGTAGGAGCTATTAGAACTCCTATTCAATATAAATAAACCTCCAGAAATTATTTTCCTATCTGATCAGCTCAAACTCTTAAGAATAAAATTATTAATTTTTAATAAAAATTTATACAATAAAATACAAAACATATCCTACAAGAGCTATTAAAGCTCATACTCAACATAAATAAGCCCTTAAAAGTTATTTTCCTATCTAATCAACTCAAGATCTCAAGGATAAAATTGTTAATTTTATATAATAAAACTACAAAAACTACTATTCAATTAGAACCCCTATTCAACATAAATAAACCTCCAAAAATTATTTTCCTATTTAAGCAACTCAAATTCTCAAACATAAAATCATCAATTTTTCATAAAACTTCGTACAATAAAACTACAAGGTATATCCTACAAAAACTCCTATTCAATTAAAATTTTTATTTAACATAAATAAATTTTTAAAAATTATTTTCCTATCTAATCAATTTAAGTTAAGATATACCCAATCATCAATTTTTCCATAAAGATTTGTACGATGAAATGCAGGGCATATCCTGCAAGAACAATTAAAACTCCTATTCAATTAGAACTCCTATTCAATTAAAACTCCTATTTAATTAGAACTATTATTCAATTAAAGCTTATATTCAATATATAAACCCTTAAAAATTATTTTCTTATCTAATTAACTCAAGTTCTTAAACATAGAATCGTTAATTTTTCCATAAAGATTTGTACAATAAAAATATAGGGTTAAGACATATCCTGAAGGAGCTATTAAAACTTAAATTTAATATATATAAATTTCCAAAAATTATTTTCCTATTTGATCAGCTCAAATTCTCAAAGATAAAATTATTAATTTTTAAAACCAAAGAATTTCGTACAATAAAAATATAAGGTTAAAACATATCTTACAAAAACTATTAAAGCTTAAATTCAATATAAATAAATTATTTCCTCTCTAATCAACTCAAATTCTTACTAATAAAAAGGATATACCCAATCATAAATATTTTCTTAAACTTTAAATTTTTAAGGTATTTTTTTACCCCTTATTAGCTCTTATTAGCTCTTATCAGTTCTTATTAGCTCTTATCAGCTCTTATCAGCTCTTATCAATTATTATTAATTACTTATCAATTATTTATCAATTTCTTATCAATTTCTTATCAATTTCACATAATAATTTATTGGAAAGTTTCAGTATAATATACCGGACTTCGTCCTGGATAAATTATTATAAAAAGCTATATAAAAGGTAATTTTTAAAAAATTTAACCTAATTAAATAAAAATTAATTCTTAAAAACCTATTTATATTTAAAAAAACCTATAGAAATTTTAAAAGGGTTTTTTTTATAAACATTAATAAAATTTTATAAAATAATTTTAATTATATAATTATATTATTTTAATTTATTTTAATAAATAATTTGATTTAATTAAATAAAGATTAATTTTTAAAGTTTATATATTAAATAAAAACTTTAATAATTTTTATAAAATATATTTTACTTTATATTTCAATTAATAAAAAATATAAAATAATTATATCTTAAAAAAATAAATATTAAAATAATTAAATAAATAATTAATAAAGGATATTATTAATAATGATAATTAATATTTAAAAAATAAAATAAATAATATATTTATTTAATAAAAAATAATATTATTACATATTAAATAAGAACTTTAATAACTAAATATAAAATAATTATATTTTAAAAAAATATTAAAGTAATTAAATAAAAGATTAATAGAAGTAATAGCTTAATAATAATAATATATTTATAAAAGGTTATATTTAATAAAAGGTAAGAAAAATATATATTATTGTACAAAGCTTTATAAAAATGATCTTTAAAGAACTTTTTTGATCTTAATCTAATTAAGTAAAAAAATAATTCCTGAAAGCTTATTTATGCCTAAAAAAGCTTATAGAAAATTCTTATAGAATATATCCTATATTTTAATTATTTTATAATAGGTTAAAGATTATATAAGAAAAAATGTAAAGTAATTATATTTTTAAAAGGGTAATGAAGTAATTAGGTAAAATAATTATTAAAAATAACTATTTGCTAATGGTAGCGCGTATAATAAAATTATTTTTAAAAAAAGGATTGAAATTATATATATTTGTATAAAGGCTTTATAAAAATGATTATTGAAAGACTACAATAAACTTAAACTAATCAAATAAGAAAGATAACTCTTGAAGGCCTATTTATATCTAAAAGAATTATGGAGACCTTAGAAGGTTTGGCTTTATGGAGGCTAATAGGGTTTCTGTAAGGTAACATTTATTATATAATTATATTATATTAATTTAATATATATTTAAAATATATAATTTTTTAAAACTTTTATTTATTATTAGGTATTAAATTAATAATTATAAAATAAAATTAATTAATTTTAAAAGGTTAACTGGTTACGAAGCAACCAATCCAAAAAAACTAGTAATAATAATAATAATAATAATAATAATAATGAATAGGAGCTCTGATAGCTCCTGCAAGATATGCCCTACACTTTAATTAACCCATAGTAACCAAAGGCTATATAAACTTAAGGATATAAGGTGACTATATCTTAACAAAAATATCAAAACAATTAGATAAATGAATTACTATATGTGACTGCTCTATAATAGTAGCGCGTACAATAATATATAAGCCCAAAAGAATATATATTATCTATATAAAGCTATATAGAAACAATTTTTAAAGAATTATCTATAACTTATATTAATTAGGTAGGAAAATAATTACTAAAGCCTATATATATCCAAATAAATATGTATAAACTTTATAGGGATCTATTAGGGGGGTCTTCCGGAATAGCTCCTATTACATACTCCTGCTGCGTACTCCTATTATATATCCCTATTATATATTCCAACCACGTACTCACACTGCACCGGTTCAATAATAAATATTATTTTAAAATCTAAAAAATTATAATTATTTGAAGATTAAGGTGGTTATTATTAAATAAGAGTTCTAATAGCTTCTATAAGGTATATTTTATACTTTAATTAACCTATAATAATTAAACATTAAATAAATTTGAAGATATAAAATAATTATATCTTAAAAAATATATTAATATAATTATATAAAAGAATTATTATATATAACTATTTAATAATAATAATGCATATAATGAAATTATAAATTAAAAAAATATATATTATTTATATAAAATTATATAAATATAATTTTTAAAGAATTATATATGATTTAAATTAATTAAACAAAAAAATAATTCTTAAAGACCTATTTATATCTAAAAGAATATATATAAACCTTATAAAGATATTTAATAAGAGCAACACTAGTTGGGCAGTAGGAGGCGTGATATTTAGGTAATAGTCATAAAATTTATGAGGTGCACCATAAGTATATACTTTTATATATAATTTTAGTAATAGTCTTTTATATTAAAAATAAATCCTTTTAATTTAATATGTAGCAGGAGTAGGTAATAGGAGCTATTACGAAGGATTTTGATAGATCTTTATAAAATTTATATATATTTGTTTGGATATATATAGGCCCTTAAGAACTATTTTCCTACTTAATTAATTTAAATTATAGATAGTTCTTTAGAGATTGTTTCCATATAGTTTTATATAAATAATATATATTCTTTTGGGCTTATAACCTTATTGTACATATTATTATTACAAAATAATTATATATAATAATTTATTTATTTAATCATTTTAATTTATTAATTATAGGATTTATATATCTTTACATTAAATAAGAGCTCCGATAGTTCCTGTAGGATATACCTTACACTTTAATTAACCCATAGTAACCAAAGGCTATATAAGCTCAAGGATATAAGGTAATTATATTCTGATAAAAATATTAAATATTTTTTTAAAGAATTAAAATCCCAAAGAGGTATAAAAAAATATTAAGAAATATATATTGAAAAATATGTACCCCTTGGGGATCCCATTTCTTTTATAATTATTGCCTAAATATTACACCCCCTATTGCCCAACTAATATTATTCTTTAATAAAGTCCTTCAGAATAATTCCTATTATATATTCCCACTACATACTCCTATTACATATTCCTATTACATATTCCCACCACATACTCACATTATACCAATTTAATATCTTTTATATTTTTCTTTTAATTTTTTAATTAATTAAAAACTTCTACCTTTAAATAACCATTTTAATTAATTATAATTTAAATTTAAATTAGTTTAAATAAAATTTAAGAAATAAAAAAGGTTAATTTAAATATAAATTATATTTTTATTTAAATTATTACTTTTTATATTATAGAAGAATTAAATAAAAAAATTAAGTCTATTTGGGATTAATAATATTAATTTATGAATTAATTTTAAGGAACTATATTTAAAATAATAAATAGAAATTTTTAATTAATTATATATTATTTATTTATTTATATATTATTATTCCAATTTACCTAAAATATATTATAGATATCCGATCCATCTTTTAATATTTGTTCCGGATAAGAACCGTATTCCGGAGAAAACCTCCCCGCTGCCTAATTAATTATATATTTCATCCTTTAAAAAAAATTTTTTGTACTTTTATTAAATTTAAATGGATAAAAAATAATTTATGTTAAATAGGGGGTCAGTTTTTAAAGGGGGTCGGTTTCCCCCCCCTCTAACTTAAACCCCTTACAAATTAGGTATGTTATAATTGAGCCACCAACTCACGTGGAAAGTGGATAGGTTGTGTAATTATGAAAATTTTGTTGTGTGGTTAAAGCTACTGGAAATACATCTATCTCATTAGCTTGTCCTCGCATAAGCGAGCCTCAGCAGCACGCCGCCCAGTCCCGCCGCGTCCCATCACCAGGGTAAGATCAGCGCATGTTAAAAGGCATCGTCCCGCTCCAAAGCAGCCGCAAGCTGTCATCTAAAAAATCCAACCTGGCTCTGCCTCGGACTCCATCCTGACGCAATGTGTCCCACTGGGGACTCGCCCATGTTAACTGAGCTGATGCAGTTCTCGTACATGAAGACTGGGCCCTAGGCTTGTTAATCAGCTAAGCGATCTGATAGTTTCGCGTTCGCGCCTAAGGAAAGAAATTTTTTTTTATCTGCTATCACTTAGTGACTGTGACAATGATTTCGAAGTTATTGATTACAAATGCCACTATATCCATATTCACTCTGGAGAATATTCGCTACTGTAACGCTATTTAGGGTTCTTAGTTGATCTACATACTCATTCCAAATCCTAGATTTAGTATATGAGAAAGCAAAATGTGGTAAGTGTACCGGATCGTGTTTGATGTCCTACAAAAGAGATACCTTTGTGTGTTGATTGGACGGTATGCAAAACATAAACCGGGGAGCAAGTTCGGGCGTGGAGGGGGGCAGTTTACGAAAAGCCATGCCTGCATGCTCAGTGCCCTCTCAACATTATCTACGTACTCCAACCTGAAATCTAAGGTTTGTAATCAATACTCTCAAAACTCTAACAGTATTTGAGACATGGCTAGGTGAGTCACTTCGTCAAAGATGTTCCGTCCCTCTGTCTATGATATTGACCCCAAGTGCTCAACCCCAAGTGCTCAATACTTCAACGCCATGCACGCCGCCGAGTGTATTCGGTGTTGCTCTTCGCCGGGTTTCAATTCCACGACTCGAGCCAGATAACAAGCAGACGGAACCACTTTGGTTAGCCCTTCCCAAATCTTCGGGACAAGTTGTGCTGGTCTTTTATGTAAATGCCTTAGGTGGGTAGGTTAGATGTATTTTATGTGACCTCTCCCGCAAGGTAAGTAGCCTGCTGATACACCTGGACCTATAGATTCGACGTTGTCGTTAGCAAACCCGGCCGCGCGGACGATTTGGCATGCTATCATGCCCTCATGAATATTTATTTGCCAGTGGAATAGGGGATGTTTGGTTGCATAAGCATGGGAAGACTTATGGGGGGTAAGCATAAGCATCAGCAATGTGTTAGAAAGGTACCGCTTAACTTATCCCCACCAAAATTTGGCTTATTTGCAGTTCCACAGTACTTTCTCATACATCCAATCAAATTTAAAAATCCCGCTTAATTTTTTTCATAATCGAAAAGCATCTCTCGAGGTGCTTTTCGGCTCGCTTATTTTGATTTTACAGCACTTTAGCGCTATAAATGCCCTATAATGCCTTATAATTACAGCGCATATATGTGCTATAATTACAGCATATATATATATGCTATAATTGTAGCGCATTTAGTGGTTATTATACATGCTAAATATGTAATTACAACAAGTAGCGGTAGCAAAGTTGGGAATAGCTTCAATAAACATAAACTAATAAGCTACAGCCTCCAAACGTTCCGTAACTTATGAGAATTGAGGTAAGCGCTGATTCGTCAAAATTATAATGGAGAGAGCCCCATAATCAATGCTATATTTCAGCAACTTATGTGTCAAGGTTGGCACGAGCCATAATCAAAGCCCAGCTTATGCAACCAAACAGCTCTCTTAGTAGGAATCATCTTCGACTTGTTTCGCTTAAATTGGCGATGACGGCGTAAATTCCACGGGAGCTTATCATGTCTATCGAGCGGTGTTACGTAGCCTGCCTGAAGTAGCAGCCGGGGTTCGATAAGCTATCAGCTTTGTGTACTAAACTTAGTTATGCAAAATATCTAAAATTATCCCTCGAGGTGCGAGAGTGACACAGTGGGGCGGACTAAAAATCTACTAGTAGTTTGATTGGCCCAAAAGCTCATATACAACGAAAATAGCTTCACCTAATACCATAAAAATCTATTCAACACAACAAAATACCTAATTTTAAATTATAATAAATAATAATTAATTTTAATAGATATGTATTTAATTATATTTTATTATAATAATTTTTTTAACTTATATTTTTAACGTTTTTGCTATTAAAAGTCTATTATATTGATTTATAAAACTGGTAAATGCTGGTACTTATAGCACAAGCAAAATTTAGTGTAAAAGCATGTAGTTACATTTCAGCAATTTCTGATTGGACATAATTTTTAGCGCCCCCCACTGTGCCACTCTCGCACCTCGAGGGATACGGCCAATATTTGTGCCAACCATCCTTTCTGGTAAGAATCTAGTTCATCGATCAAGTCTTATACTGACGATCTAACGTAGAATAGTCACCGCCCTCTCTCATAGCATGTTACATCTAGCGTAAACCCCTTTTTTACAATTGGCGGCTCGGAAGAGGCGACTTTGGTCAATAGCAGGATCCTAGATAATCGCAGAGCAGGCATACTTTGATACTGATGTAGAATTCTCACCATTAAGCAAACTTTCTTGAGGGATACCATACATCCTTCTATCACGTACCTACAGTATTATCGATTTTACTATCAGAGAGCCCCGGTTCGGCGACTAGGTATGATGTATCGTCTCTTCAATCTGATTGGGTGTAGGTCTGCCGCTGCAAACCGCGCGCTATCCTTATTTGATGATGAACGGTGGCTTAAAGACCTGGCTGGGTTTTAGTGCCAGAAGTTTACACCAATGCAAGATCCAATTCGAGATGCAAACTTCATAAGTACCCATGGTAATTAGACGATATTACAATGCAGCATCCTGCTTGTGCTTGTTATATCGACCATATACTTATCACGTCCCGAGTATAAGGTCGATTTGTTGCGGTCAATTCAGTAACCTAGAGGGTTGCGATTTTTAGCTTGCATTAGGAGTAAAGTATGATCTACCCCGATTGCAATCACGGAAGTACTTTCGAAAGAATCTCATGAGTACGGAATGGGCAAGTTATATGATAAACATTTCAAGACCGTTACCTACTCCAATTCAGATATTTGTCTCGCAACTTCCAATCATGACAATCCGTTGAGCCGTGTGATCTGCTGTAGTTTCTTTTATACTGCTTCATGTAGAGGTCCTCTCATTTGACGCATATATACCTCCTAATCTCCTATGAGATTATACTAATCGCCATGAATGCGATTCGCATTCCACTCTTCATCCTTTCATTTATTTTATAACCCTTCTCCCCCATATCAGCGTCTCCTACCCTAGTTGGGGGTGAAGCCGGGGCGCGGAGTTTGTTACCTATGTATTCTCAACCTCCCGTATACGTCGCACCGAACCGCCAGATACGATAGCGTCAATGATGTATAAGCCGAATCCAGTCGATACACGTCAAGGCTCGTAATCCAAAAAAGGACGGGAGATCTAACGGCGTAATTTGTAGTTACACGTTTAAAAATATCCGGTATGCCGCACCGCCAGTCGGTGATTTACGTTGGGCGAAGCCGGCAGGTCCATTAAACCAATCCGGTATCTAGGACGGGAGCGTCGGCCATTCGTGTGTACAGGCGGCTCCTAATGGCCTTAATTTGCTTGGAACTGGAAGCAAGTCTCCAATCGGCGGAGCGATCAACCAGTTGTGAGTGATCCTCATAGTGCTTGCCGAGTAAATGTCTTGACAATGTCATATAAGTCTTGAAGCACATCCCATTTCCCGTGTTCTTGGGCGGTAGTGAAGATTATCTATTCTTAGATATTTGGTATGTACATTACATCTATAGTCTTTTGTCGACGGTTATACTAATGTACATAGTACGTTCGAGTAAAAGTGCCAAACTGAAGCCCCTGTTCTGTATGCTCCCCCAGGAAATTACCTGGTACTGTCTTCGCGTATGGTGGCGCGTACGTCTTTGAGAGTAAAGACTCATTGCAATTGGAGCTACCGTTCTACGGTGGCACTGGTCTTGTATCACAATCTGGCAACAATATGATATTTGTGGCAATGAACTACCGAGTGGGAGCTTTTGCTTCCTTGCCTGAACAACCATGGAGAACGAAGGAACTCTAAGTGCAGGTCTCTGTGATCAGGTAAGTTCATAGATGATGCTCTCCCCTTTTCAATCTCAATCGGATATTTAATGTCCAGGGACACTGAAGCAAAATGAGGTTCTAACTCGCTGCCGTGAAATATAAAGCGGCTTTTAAATGGGTCAAGGGATGTATTTCGCTCGCTGGAGGAGATCCCGGACGAGTGACGGCTAAGGGTCAATCTGCCGGAGGCGGAAGTATCACGCATCACGTTGTTGGAAAAGGCAGAAAACTCAACCCTTTGTTCTCTAAGGCGATAGTACTTTCACCAGTTTTCGAGTACATGTGGGATCGTGCCGGTACAGTCCAAAATGCACTTGAGTCATTTGCAAAACTCTCTGGCTGTGCTGGCCAAGGCATATTATGCTTGCGACGTGCAGACGCGTCTACTCTTGCTAATGCGAATACGCAGCTAATGGAACAACAGTATTTAGGCACCTTCGCTACCGGTGTAACGCCCGATGGATCGTATATGCAATAACTTCCCGTACTAGAGCTAAGTACTGGCAATTCCTGGGATATAGAGTCGCTCATCTTGTCACATACTACTGCCGAGCCCAGCGTATTCGTCAATGGCCTTGTACAGACGGAAAGCGGATTCACGTTGTTTCTCGATGCCATATTCCTAAATTATACACAGGTTGCCAGGATCACGGATAAGATCAATGCCTTCTACGCAGTCTCAGGGGAGTCCAAGTATAAATCACAGACGGACCGAGTACAGGCTCTCCTCCGTGACAGCAGCTTTACATGCAATGTTCGGCACCTTACTGAAGGCTTTGGCGACTCCAAAGTCTGGAATATGCAGTATGGGGTATCACCCGGATGGTATGGAACGGACTTGTTCCCTATCCTCAGCTCCAAGCTTGGGGGTAAAAGCTGGCTTGATGATTTGACAGCGCTAATGACACCGGGTATCGGATCGCTCGTTTCCGGCTTCAGTGTAGCTCTGCAAAGCTATCTCACGAGTTACATCCTCACGGGAGACCCTAACACAAATCGCAAGATCTTCAGCATACCGCCGGCAATACGATGGAATCATCCAAGCAGTCAGACGGAGCAGATCTCAGGCGTGGCTATCCTCGGCAATTGGGGATTTAGTACAGTAAAAGACAATCAAAATGAGAAGGCAGCATGTGATTTCTGGGGGTATATAGCTGCGGCCGTGACCAGCTTAGGAGGATACTCGCCGCCTGGAGCGGTGGTACAATAAGATTTAGTTGGCGTGCGAGATCCGAGTGTGAACTACCACGGTGGGAATGGGTAAGAATATGCAGGACTTGAGGTGGGATAGGCTTGGATGTTGCTACAATCAAAATTTTCGAATTAGTGAGCAAGCTGGGCACTATTGAGTAATATTACTTTTACTATTGTTTATTATTTTATATAAAAAATAGAAGAGAAAAAAGGCTACGTGATGCATGCATTCTGACGATGACCGGATATAATTTGTGGTGTTTGATTTACTTGGATAAAATGTAGGCATAATTCTTTGGAAATTGCTTGCATAATGACCTCTACAAGTGAACCTTTAAACCCTCTATGTAAACTTACCCCAGTAACCCCTAACTATGAGTATGTACAATTAGTACCTACCCATAGTTGCATGTGCTATATTTGGTTGTGGGGTTATGGAGGGATTGGTTACACGAGCGGGCTCCTCGAGGAGGTACATATGTACACTCTGCGCGGATATTTTCTTGAGTGATGCGCATACGTGAAATCCCGCCAAAATAAGTTATATAGTATATTTCCAAGGAGTGAAAATAGAGTCAACAACTTCCAATCTGCCACATCACAACCCGGAACGACTAGTTGTAGTCGAAATGACGTCCTTATTTGTCACGAATCGTTTTGGTGTCTTTGCCGGACCGCTGTAGGAGGTACCTAACCTAAAAGGCTTGGCTCACTTGTTTCGGGAGGTGGGAGGTTGGCTTTTTCCTTTTTTTCACCCCTAGACCGAAACATTCAGACACTTGGACACTTACAAAATACACAATAATACGCACGATACATACAAAATAGGATGGTATCGCGGATAGTATGCAGATTTTAGCTTTGGCCATTGAAAGCATCTTTATATAAATAGATTTCGTCGCAGAAATCTAGAAACATTTCACCAAATACCGTGGAACTTATGCCATCTTATACCCGAAATAGGGTGACACATTATTACTACTGAGCCGCTCCTGCGACCAGGTTCATATTTAACGAGGCTCCTAATTGCCTTGTTTCTTTCGTCAGATGGCTCAAGATTACTGAAGATGGGTTGGGTTTGCATCCTGCTCTAAAATGAAAAACCACCCTTTGGATCCGTACTAAGGTAGCCAATTCCTATGTCAAGTGTAACGCTTCGGGTTTCAAATCTAACGACCCTTGACAAGGGGTTACGATCCACCGCCGTCTTGGAACCCTCAGCCTTGCCATCTAATCCAATTACATCTCTGGCCTTTCGAAAACTCGGTGGAACCAATCGAAGAACCTCGAACACAACCCTGCAAGGTCCATGTTTGAGGATCATAGATCCATGGATAACTAGCCCACTATGGCGGAAGGCTAGGATCGTAGATATTGGTGCTGAAGATGGGTCGAGAACGACCCTCGTCTAAGACCGGGCGTGCTATGAGTGCAAGGTAATTGGTGCTGGCCACCACTCACTTTTATTTTCCAACTCCGAGTTTATTCATGTTCCGTCTCTTACTCTCATTTCGTGTCTTCGCGCCGACTGTCATCAACTGTTGGACCGTCATGGCGTTGTAAGTATACTACTCGCTTGTGTCAACTGTCAGCGCCAATATGTATCATTCGCTTCGTGATTAATTTTTTTATAATAACTTTTTGAACTACCCATTGAGTGGGTTAATTCGTACTCTCTTTTAAAAGCGAATAAACAGTTACGCGCCACCGAAATCATGGCGACACCAGGAACGACGCAGGCCTTGTTGGCCGCTTTCTTTTTCGGTATCCTGTTTAACGCGGCGTCTGCTGGTTTGGTTTTGTATGCTGTAGGCCATGGTTCAGCAATCTTTCGAGACGGCCTGAGGCTGGTCCTCATACTGTTCCTAACTTCCTCCGCCGCGTGGGCTCTGGTCGAGTTTCTAGCTACCATCATCGAACCGATTGCTGCCTCTACGTGTCAGGTCGCGGTGGTTTTCTCATCTATTTTCGATCAGATGGCAAGAGTTTTTGTCGAGCAGTACTTGGTTTGGGCGGCGCGACCGGAAAAGAAGTCGATCCCGAATATGGTGTCGCAAGTCCTCGTTCTTGGTCGATTCGGCGTCGGCATGGCATTTATTGGACTAGCCCGGAGCGATTTCAACCCTACTTGCGTGCCTGTTTCTAGCGTCCCGCCTGTTGCCATAATTGTCATCGTATTGGACGCCCTCATACTCGCTCTTGTAGCTGTCCAAGCCTTATCGAATGCCTCGATGCATAATGACCGGGCTTCCGTCGGAAGAAGGAGTGTTACCTTGGTTACAGTCGGGTTCGCCATATGGATAGGGGTCAGTTTTAATACATTATTCCATCTATTTAAATACTAATTATTACTAGACGAGTGTAGTCCTTCTCCTAGGAGCCAAAACCACGAATTTGGCACTCAAAACGACGCTGCCTACCGTTGGCTTAGCAATCTTGGTTGGTATGTAGTATAATACACTTCCTCTTTCGTCTTGGTGTTGACAGTTTGAAGCGTCTGTTACTGTGTTCTCGGGGTCGCTCGTCGCCCCTCGGGACCCGCCTCCACGACGACCAGATTCTCCAACTGCCCGAGATATTGGTAGAAATAGAGATTTGTCGTCTTCGGATTCCACAGACTACCCCCCGTCTCGATATGAGGATGTGAAGGGTGTAAATGCGACGGCTATGGCAGCATATGTCACTAGGAATGATACTTCCAGGAACCCTGGATTTGGTAACTCAAAGAAGAATATCAAGGGGAAGGCGTGGAATAAGGCCGCGGCAGGAGGTAAACTAGTTATTTCTAAACCGGTTCTCATCGCACAGGAAGGCATGGAAAATCCCCTTGACAGGATAACAACAGTTGATCTTGCGACGGCCGCGAACAACGAGAAAGAGCGGCGGGACAAACTTCAGCAACCCGAGTCAACTCTCATTGCGCAGCGGCCAGCCCCTCGACCGCCTACTGCTCCGGAGCGAGATGAGTTGCTTGCCAGGGAACTAAGTTTGAAACGTAAACAGGTTGGATCGTCATCTTTGGCACAGCTCGAGAGGTCTATCTCGACTAAGACGTCCAAGACAATAGCAGGGCTATCCGTCGAAGCAAACGCATCTTCTACTTCTTCAGAACTATCCCCCGGAGCAGAGCAAGTGAGGAGGAGATCCCCGAGACACCCTCCAGCACCACCAATATCATCAACGTTCCAGCCAATTCTACCTGGTGAGCCAGTTCGCATACCCATCCCGCGTCCCCGAGACCCATCTCCGTCGCCAAAGGAACCCGAACCAGTAAAAACACCGCTTCAACGACGACCCACGACAGGGCTTCCATCGAATCCCCGGGCCCAAGCGATGAAATCGGTAGTAAGGGAAGCCGGCAATCGGCGACAGGAAACTGTAATGTTCATTAACAATATTGTCTATGATGATCCGAACTTTGTCAGCAACATTGTCCAAGGGGCTTCGAAAACGCCAATCACATCACTGGACTCTTCTGATTCAGTTGTTAACCGCCCGCGCCCAATCCCAAGAAAAGGAGACAATGATCGTCAAGTTTTCCCTGCTGAAGTCTCTCCCACTCAAGGACATAGGCGGGCGAAATCAAGTGGCTCAATAATCGCCAGAAAATCCATGCTCCAATCTGTGCCTGGAAATCCTACTCAGTTGCCGCCTTTGCCGCCACTTCCCAATAGTGCTGGGAATTTATCTCGCCTTCAGCCTATCCACGTTAAGAGTATGTCCCTCGATGAGAAAATGGATTTGCTATATCCCACACCCCTCAGTGCCCCTTCGGCCTCAGCTTCCAGAAACAGCCAAAAGTCTACAGTACCCGAAATGCCTCCCTTACCGGCGGCGTATATAAAGGACACGAAAGATTCTCAAGTCGAGAATGCTCAAGCTAGTACACGATTATCTAAGACAACCGATAAGAGCTCGACACGAACTGCTAGTATACTCGGCATTGACGATATTCAACAACAGAGTGTACAAAAGATTGGAAGCTCTCAAAATGCGGTCGAGGAATTGGGACAATCTTGGTTACCAGGTGTATCGGCCGAGGATGAGAGGAAACCACTCCCGTCCCACAAGAAAATGAACCGAAGATCGTCACCTGTCATTCCAGAGGATGTCCACTTTAACGGGGTTTCACCGAAGGGTGAGGGTAGGGAGCGAGAGGGATACGTCAGTACTATCTGGGGCTCGGTACACTCACCTATTGTTGCTGTTAACATACAACAATCACGACAAAATGCCCATTCGACATACATTCAGAAAGATTCTCGTGGCTTCGGAAAGGAAAAGGAACATGGCAGCTTCGCCGGTGTCCTCGATGAAGACATGACTGGGGAATTCGTTGAATATAACAAGGCTCTACCAAAGGTGCCGACTGTTGAACAAGTCAAATTAGGCGGTTTCCATCATCGGGTTGGCGAGGAATGTCCGGCTTTCTCAACTAGAAAGGGCAAGGGGCGGCTAAGGAAGATACTTCCGCCTGCGCCTCTAGTCCTCAATGGAAGAAGTAACAAAAGGACGATACTTGTCCAGCCTGCGGAGCCCTCGCCGCTGGAGTCGCCTAGAGCCGCCTATGAGATGATTCAAGCTCAGCTTCAACGTTTCGAGCAGCCGAACCTAGAATCTGTGGATAGCGGAGTGCAGCGCCTGGCATTGCTAGAGAACCTGGAGCGCGAGATGGGCCAGCTAGAAAACCAATGGCAATCTTCACAGAAACTCCTTCAGCGTGATTCTATATCTAGTATCAAAACTTCCCCGGCAAAAGATTCTCGGCCCACGTCGACGATCGCCGAACGTAGAGCATCGCGAAATGTACCTTCACGAATTGGAATGACGCGATCCAAGGGCGAAGGCAACATGGGCACTCCCTCATCTCAGAACTCTAGTCAGCTACGAGCCCATCCCGCCGATGGCCAAATAAAAAACGCAGAAACCACTCCCAGTTTCATTATGAAACAGAACAATCTCAACTTCTTGTCTGTTTCTACAGCTGCGCTAGGCAGCCCAAGCCCGCCCGATACTGAGGAATCTGAATGCGAAGGTGACATCCCTATAGGCATAAAACCACTAGGCCCGATACTATCGACGGTGGTCCAAATTCACCATCTCTGGAAACCGCAGCCGCCCGCTCAGAGCCTGTCTAGCACAGGTCTCTGGGCTGGTGTGACGAGGCAGCCTCAAATGGACATTACGAGTCTTGAGCTTCGGAGCTTGCCCTCTCGTCCAACAATTAGAAAGGCCTGGGCCCCATTAGCTATCGAAAGCTCTCGGCTATGGGAGAAAACCTTGGAAAGCAGCAAGGTGGGAGCCGAGAATGGCCTCTGGCAGAAGTATACTCCACCGCAGAAACCCGAAGCTGGGCGGACTGTTGCTCGCCCGGTCACTGTTCGCCCCCCTCGAAGAAACAAGCGTGTGTCTCTTCTCCCCGATATTCTAGAGAATCCCGAACCTTTGCCCGAGAAGCGAGGAACTTTGGGCCTCTTTCAATTTCCTTGGGGAGAGAAGAGTGAGAGTGCTAGCATTCAGCTTCCACCACCTACCCGTATGTACACAGCTATGCCAGGAACTATGACTACAGGTGCCCCAGCCACGAGTATTTTCCCAAATTCCAGGACAAGCCAGGAAGATGATAACGAATTCACGACATCTTTCTTTGATGACTATGAAGCCGAGGAAGAGGGTGACAATTTTGATAGCTTCGATGATTTCATAGACAGCGATGGCGAGGATTTCGACGAGAACACGCTGTGGGAGATTGCAAGTTTGCTTAGGTCCGGGTCTGAGGTAACCTCTAGGGACAGCTTGCTTCTCTTCGCACAACAGCGCTCGCCTTCTATCAAGTCTCCTTCGTATGTCGATGACATTGACGTGATTGTGGATGGCTACAATGACGACGACGCGGCTGTAGAGGAACCGATACCGGTAGAACAATTCCGCAAGCCGACTTCCGAGCTCGTTCCCCCCCAGGCCATGTTATGGACGCCCGGGCCGAAACCCCTTGTATCTCGAGTTTTCGGTCTGCCCCAGCCAGATTTGGCCACTTGGGAGAGCTATAAAACTGAACTTACAGGAAGGGCTAAGTCTAATCGCCGCATCGAAGAAGCTACGCTCATTCAAAGTGTTAAGTCATGGGAGCCTAGGACCGAGGGCGCCAACTTCAGCACTGGGTTGCTCTGGAATGCACGTAAGGCTATCCGTGACCTGGATGTTCCCTCACAAATAGCCAAAGTAGTTGCCCAATCAGCATTTCTATGGGTACAGCCTAGTAATACTCCAGCTTCAGAAGCCCAGGGCCTGTTCGACATTAGCGACCCGAGGAAGGATTACCGAAGAACCTCGAGGGAGCCTGCTGCTCTTTTCATGAAGAAGCAGCCTCGCGTGGTTGAATTGCCTCTAGAAAAGCTAATGTCCAAAACACTCTGGGGAGCAAGTCATGTCAGCGTTGCCCGTGCGCCACTACTATGGGAAAACTCGGCTATGGTTACCGTCTCCGAGCACGATGGGTTGTTTGATAGCAAAAAGTTCAGACTAGACTACCGTAGGACTGATAAGGAACCCGCGGCTATTTCTATAAAAATAGCTTCCCGTGTAGCCAGGGAGCCGTTGGCAAGCCTCCAAACGAAGTCTCTTTGGACCAAGGAAAGCGCCTCCCAGCCGGCTCGTGGTGCTGAGCTATTCTCATCCAAGATGTCCATGAAGAAATCTTCCCAGCCAATCGAAAAGGAGGTCGCGCCTAAATCCCACACGGCCCCCCTATGGGAGAAGTCTGAAATGGGGCCGGATTCAGGGTACGAAGGCTTATTCAACGTTAGTGTTGTGAGATACGATTATCGGAGAACTTCTAAGGCCCCTGCTGCCATTACGGTGCCTAAGAAATTCCGCCCATATAAAGAGCCTTTGCCTTCGATCACAACGACTGGTCTCTGGTCTAAGAACGCTCCAGCCCAAATCGCAAAGTCGCTTGTATCTTCCAAGATTACACAACCGACCCAAGTGAATTTGCTGTGGGAACGGCCTAACTCATCGGCTGTTGTTTTGGACCACGAAGGCTTATTTGCCGTAAATGTTGTTAGGGTTGATTATCGTAGGACTTCTAAGCTCCCGGCTGCGATTAACATGACGCAAAAGCCTCGTAAGATGGTCAAGACTCTTCCGACTCTAATAAGCACAAAGCTTTGGGAGAAGCCCGCTAAATCAAGCTACACTTGCGCCAAGGTTTCCCTTTGGAGCCAGCCTCTTACAGCAGTAACTTTGGTGTCTGGCTTGTTCCAGCTTGACCCAGCTCGCAAGGTCTACCGGACTACTTCCGCAGAACCCGCTGCGCTTCAGGTAAACCAAAAACCCCGTCTCACCAACACGCCTCTTCCGGTAATTAAGTCAACCCGTCTCTGGAGCGGCCTGACAACTTCGGTTGAACTGGATTGGATGACAATTTCATCTGTGCGGCCCAGAAGCCCATCCGTCGCTTCTGTATCCACAGTAGATTCGTTACCCGCTTCCCCTGTGACGGATTCACCATCGGTTAAGACAAGTCTCACCAAGGCGTCATCAGCTAAGAGTAGCGGCAGCGTCTTGAATGGCTGGCTTGGCAATAGAGGAAAGGAATCTGAGACTCCTAAAGTTCCCGAGTTACCCCAAGAATTTATAATAAAGAACTTGGATGAACAGCCCCAGAGGAAGGCATCACCCACGCCTCTGCGCCAATTGTACCGCCCTAGTATTGCGTATCGGGCGGCCTGGGATGCTGCTCTAAGAGAGGCTATCATAGCTAGCTTCCCCGGCTCTATGGATGCTTTGAGAGCTTCTTACCCTCAGAATTGGGACATGGAGCTCCAAGAAGCCATCAAAACAAGCCATGTATCCCCCCAAATAACCCGCCGAGCTGCGTCGCCTCGAGACTGGTCTAATGCGCTCCACGTCGCGATCATTTCTTCGTATCCCGAGATTAGGTTCTCGCGAGGCCAGGCTTTACCGTCACAGTGGAATACTACACTCCAAGAAGCTATTGCCAGAGGCCAGCCGCCCCAGCCCACTCAACTTGACGTCACTATTCGACATCCCGTATTCATGGGCTCCTTGGACGCCACAGTAGAAATAGTTCGCCCGGCGGTCGGCCCGAAGTCGTTGGAGCGAAAGGACAGCTCCAAGAAGCAGTCGAAGGGCCCCGTAGCTCCAGACACCGTCTCTACGCCTCTGCTCTGGGAGAAACCAGTTGAGAAAATGGGCCCTGTCTCGAGCAGCTTATGGTCCTATAAACCCAAGGCCAAGGGGCCATCCCACCCCGAAACCGGAATAGACGCGGCGCGTTACAATCTGCGCAAGTCCAAGAAGACCTCTCAGGATTCCGCGGTTGATATTAAGGCTGGCTTTGGCGAGCAGGGTATGTGGAGACGTGGCAACGATGGAAACAGCGGAGAAAGGGACTGGCTGGAGGATTCGATGAAGAAGCGATTCACGCGCGTCGAATTACGGTACTAAGGAATAATTCTGAGAGCGTTGGTGTCAAGGAACGTTATACCGGAACAAATATATACCCCCTATATGTATATATTGTACAACAACTAATGGCGGAGAACCGCATCATATCATATCATGCCATATCATATCATTCTTTTATCATTTGAACTTTTTATTATGCATTTTAGCACCTCGAAGCATGTATGTATCTAACGCAGCGTCACGCTTGACGAAGCCTCTATGGCGATTTCGGAAAAGTTCTTTTTGTGGTTTAATACAGTCTTCGTGGGTAGACCCTATACAATCTTGTATCCCTATGTTCGGTGCCCCATGATTTGAGTGTTGTATTTCCATACGTATAAGGCGGAGCGCAAGTCAATTACTTGGCTCGTCTCGGTAACCTTCATCCACCAATCAGGAGAAGAGTACATATTTGGGAGATGGCTTCCACTTTCAAGGAACATAATCTCACAACCAAGTCAAAAACCCAAGTTAGAGTAATTAGGTACCTAACCTAGATATCTAGATGTATATAGATAGACATGCTCTTGCATTATCAACTCAATTAATTAAGAGCCCCGGAATCTACGCTACTGCCCACTGGAACTCGGAGATTGTTCTCCCGTCAGTCAAGAAGGTGCACGAGTTGGCCTTTAATGTGACTATAGAAACCAGGGGTACATGCGTATTATACCCAAGACAAATATAAGCTATAAGATTATAATGAACGATTCTCTAATAGCTTTCATCGTGCTACTTGGAAACGCATTGGAATATCTTGTTAAATGCCCAATGTCCAACTAGGTACCTAGTCAATATGCGGTCTGCCATTTTTCTATGCTTCGTCTTCTCGACGAGCATTGCGCTGGCTAGCCCGAATAGCGGAAGCACGCCGCTCTACAAGGACCCGACGGCTGCGGTTGAGGATAGAGTAGCTGATCTACTTTCGCGTATGACGATTGGAGACAAAACGGCTCAATTAATCCAAGGGGACTTGAGGAACTGGGTCAATACCGGAGATGGCAGGTTAAACCAAACCGGTCTCGAATGGAGCATGAAAGCAAGAGCTGGCTCGTTCTACGTCGGTCTTGCGATACCCTGGAAAATGCTCAGCCGTGGTATCGAAGTCGGCCAGGATTATCTCGTAAGAAATACGACACTCGGCATACCTGCTTGGGCTCAATCCGAGGGCATTCACGGCTTCTTGATTCCAAACGCCACTATCTTCAACGCGCCTATTGCTCACGCATGTTCCTTTAATCCGTCACTAGTCGAGAAGATGGCAGAGGTCATTGCTCGGGAAGCCCGTGTTTTAGGAGTTAATCAAATTTTCGGGCCTCTCGCTGACTTGGCTCGCGAATTGCGATTTGGCCGTGTGGAGGAGACCTTTGGAGAGGATGGCTATCTGTAAGTGTTTTATCTATAGGATGAGATTTGGTATTAAACTCCTATCAGGACCGGCGAATTAGCTTATGCCTACGTCAAGGGACTTCAGTCGGGCAACGTCTCAGCTATGGTCAAGCACTTTGTAAGGGGATCGTATCTCAACTGTCGTAATAATAATAAAAGAAGAAGAAGAAGAAAGACTGACATAGCCATCTACTTAGGCGGCGTTCGCAACGCCGGAACAGGGTATAAACTGTGCGCCTGTTCACGGGGGTGAAAGAGAGCTACGGACTACATACCTTCCTCCCTTTAAACGAGCTATCATCGATGCTGGTGCCTTATCCGTCATGTCGGCATACCATAGCTATGACGGAATACCGGCTGTTGCTGATAAACATACCCTCACTGAAATCTTGAGGGGAGAATGGGGCTACGAGTACTTTGTAAGTAACCTCTAGGGACGGCTGACGAGACGCATACTAATACAGATAGGTTATGAGCGACGCGGGAGCCACAGATCGCCTATGCAAGGAGTTCAAGATGTGTACATCCAGTCCCATCGATTCTGAAGCTATAGTAAACTATGTAAGCAGGCCCCTTAATCACAGCTTTAATGCTGATCCAAGGATCGCCCTTAATTTCTCATAGGCGCTCCCAGCGGGTAACGACGTTGAGATGGGCGGTGGATCTTTCAACTTCGAGAAAATTCCTGACATGGTTGAATCGGGAAAGCTGTCCATTGACGTGGTAGACCAGGCTGTGTCTAGACAGCTGCGTGCAAAATTCGAAGCTGGGTTATTTGAGAACCCTTTCCCCGGTGTCTCGGAGGCAGATTGGCCCAAGTATATAAATACGCCCCAGTCAGTCCAACTTGCGAGGCAACTTGACGCGGAATCTATTATCCTCCTGGAAAACCACGAGGATGTCCTTCCTCTCGAGAAGAACGCGAACATTGCGGTTATCGGACCCATGGCTCACGGGTTCATGAACGTTAGTGAAGAATCCCCGCGGGAGACAAGAGCAACGGCGTACTAATATATCATCTAAAGTATGGTGATTACGTCCCCTATAAAGCCCAGTACAGGGGAGTTACGCCTCTAGATGGCATCAAGGCAGCGAGTAAAGGGAAAATAACATATGCGAAGGGTTGCGAGCGCTGGTCTAATGATCAATCTGGCTTTGCCGAAGCCGTGGCCACAGTAGAGGATGCCGACGTAGCTGTTATAATCGTCGGCACATGGACACGAGATCAAGATGAGCTTTGGGCCGGACTAAACGCCACCACGGGCGAGCACGTCGACGTCCATAGCCTGAACCTCGTCGGTGCGATGCCGCACTTGGTCAAGACCATTATAGATACGAGAAAGCCTACCATCGTCGTCTTCAGTTCGGGAAAACCTATTACTGAGCCGTGGATATCAGAGGCAGCCTCGGCCCTTTTGCAGCAGTTCTATCCATCAGAGCAAGGAGGGCACGCCCTAGCAGACGTGCTTTTTGGAGATGTGAACCCATCCGGGAAACTTTCCGTATCGTTCCCTTACGATATAGGCACTACACCAATCTATTACGACTACCTGAACTCTGCGCGGGCGTATCCAGAGCCCGGTTCCGTATCCGCGGACGGTTCTATGAAGTTCGGTCACAACTACGTGCTTCAAAGCCCCCTGCCCCTTTACGAGGTACTACGTACGCCCCTTTCCATCCCTAATTATTATGGCTAACTCTTGGAATGAAATTGTAGTTCGGCTACGGCAAATCCTATAGCACCTTCATGTACTCGCACATGACGCTCTCGCAATCCACCGTGTCCCCAACGGACACCGTCACAGCATCTATCGACGTAACAAATAATTCAACGCGTGATGGCGCCGAGGTAGTTCAGCTATACGTCCAGGACTTGGTAGCCAGCGTGGCCGTTCCGAATAAACAGCTTCGGGGCTTCTCCAAGGTCTTCATATTGGCCGGAGCTACCGAGACGGTGAGGATCGACATTAACGTTGCTGATTTGGGGCTCTGGGATATACATATGAAGTATGTTGTCGAACCTGGTGAATTTGCTGTTCACGCTGGGAGCTCTAGCAATGATATCAGGGCCAAGGCAACGTTTACCGTAGTTTAGGTAGGGAGATACATAAGTGAGCAGACGAGTCTACGGGGAACATTAGACTTGATCCTATACGTACCTAAACATACTATCCCAACGAGCTTTTCCTCGTGAGTAATATACGAACCCATACCCATACGAGTAGCATTAGCTACAGGTAGACGAAGCATACTTGCCTCATAGCTCGTTATACACACATAATCGTTCATTATAATTACCCAAGCTGCCATCCTCCCTATTCAAATACACACCAGCTATCCTCACGTAAGAGTAAAAGTATTGCTCGTCCCATCAAAAGCCGTGATAGCCCCGCCAACCAAAGCCTTGCTATCACCATAATACTTTATCCTATATGTCCCCGCCTCGGCATCCTGTTCCGTCTCCCAGCTAATAGTAACTTCGCTATATCCAAGCACGCTATCAGTCCGCTTCCACGTATACACTAAAGACCAGTCCGAGTCATCCCGAACCTGAGTCCAAGAGTCACCATCCTGCTTTTCAACAGCCCCAAACGTGCCGTCGAGCCGTAAGTTATTGCGCGGGTTCGCGCCGACGAAAGTTGCATTGATAACAGCGCCGCGTGTGTATTTATCCGCGGGCTGAGAGATGCAATCACCAAATGACTTGCCCAGCGGGGCGTTATCTTGCACGACGCCCGTTATGAAGCTCAGGCTGCTGTTGCGATTATCCGGGGGTTTTGGCCCTGAATCCGGCGAGCTGGACGAGTCGGGGGCTAGGTACTGGATATTGCTGACGGTGAGGTTTATATACGCGGGGAGTTCCCACTGGCCGAACAATGTGCTCGCTCCCTCGTAGCGCTGGATGCTATATTCCTCTGGGGTAGTCAGGTAGTGTGCGTAAGTGTTAGCAGGTCCACCTAGCACGACCTTCGGTTCGGTATCGATGATGTCGGCAGCGGCAGCCTTAACGGCGGCGCGCCATCTGCGTCCAGCCATAGTGGTTGCTTCACTGGGGCTAATGATTATGACGAATTGTCCAACTCGCAATAACTGGACGTCGATGATATTGGGACTCCACGGGTACGGCTCGGATAACTCGCCTACGTCGAGGAGGACTGGCTTCGGGTTCTGGCAATCTTGCTGTTGGGGCGATGGTGCGCGAAGCAAACTCTTGATCACCTCCCATACGGGGCTAGCACTCGGCTCACCTGAATCGCCCTGCGTAAAGTCAAAAGCACCAGGGCCATCAGATGTTCCAGCGGCGAAGGAATAACCTAACGCGGCTGGGCATGTCTGAACTTCCGTTCCGTTCTCCAGCTGAAATTTCCAAAAGCTCATGTCGTGATAGAAATGGAAAGCCTTGACCGTCGAGCCGACAACAGAAGTGCCGGATGAGCTGAACGAATCCTTGTGAGAGATAAGCTATGCGTAGACGTCAAACTAGGATAATATGAAACCTACATAGACTGACCGAGCACCATCGTACTGACGCTTTCCAATCTCGTAGCAACTCGCAATCCCCAGATCGAGCTTCTCGAAAAGGGGCCCTCGGCCGTGGCAATGTTGCGACTTACCATCTCCGCAAGTACTATTCTCTAAGCTACACTGCTGACCAGACCCATCGTCACACCTGACGCACACATTATTACCTTCTGTAACTTTTGGTTTTAATACGGAGCAAGCTTACCATGCGCCAAGCGTGTTAGGTGTCGTGTCTCCCACGTTTGCTTGAGAGAAGCCCGCGACGAACCCACTAGCCGCCGAATCTTCGCCCTCCATGGCTTTCTCGAACATGAGCTCTGCCACGCCTTTATTGTCGCCGGCCACGTGGGTACTGTTTTGGTAGATTGACGTTCCATGGACGGGGAACCACGTTAGAATACCGACATTTTTACCGTCGGACGCGCGCTGGAACTTGAGGACGGTCATTTCTTTATCAACCTCATCTTCGTATTGAGCTCGTTCCTCGGCTGGGTTAGCCAAGTAGGCGTACAGACTGCGACTAAGGTTGCCGTCGGTAATATTCACCGCCCCTATAAATCCTATCAGAAAGCTGCCGTGTAATGAGTATTTAATTCGTACCAAAGTCGAGGTAGCCCTAGGAATGGAACATTAGCTGTATACCGTTAGTTTTACTCGCTTTTTCACATACCTCGGTCAGGGATTCGTGGGCTCGTTTGATCGACAAGACAGCGCCATCGACGATCGCTTGATAACTCTGTTTATCGAAGCCCAAGCTGGTTACCTGTGGGAGTAGATAGTTAAACCAAGCTCCAGGTCCGGAATGGGCGTGCGTCCCTGTCACCGCGACGTTACCCGACCCGTATACAGAGTAGTCATCACCAAGCGCGGTGAGTCCATCCAGAATTCCGAAACGCACAGCGGTATCACCAGATTGTGTATCCAGGACCAAGTATACAAATCGATCGCTCGGATTATTAACGTCCCCGACTATGAAGGCTCGCGAATAGATACGCTGTCGAAGACCCGTGCCGGTCTGAGAGAGGTCGGCGTATCCTGCAAAGTTGATTTCCACCACAGGACCAGTTATATCAGCTTTTCCAACGCCAATAAGGTACTTGTCTCCTTTTCCATCTACCCTAGCCTTAGACTCCCACGGTGTATTCGCGCCGGCTTTGTGTGCGCCCGCCGCATGACGAAACTCGAGACTACGCTGCCGTGGTGTGGCGCCGAGCTTTGCGGCGAAGAACGTCCCTAGTATGAAAATGGAGAATACGGATAGAAAGGCCAATACAGGCTTTCCCGACGTTCGACGACTAGAGGCAAATGTCGGAGCCATGGCTGCGAATTTGGTAGCTGTGCTACGTCTGTAGCTGACTGCTCCTATATATACGAGCAGCGGAGTTCAAACTCGCAACTCTCCTCGTATCTCGCCGTGGCAAACCTTGTTGCTTTTATTTCTCGCCCGAGTAGGAAAGAGACACGAGACAGCTTTCAGAAACATGTCTAGCCTCGGTCTGCTTCTCCGTCTAGGATGCAACCTCGACAGCAGTAACTAGGTTACGTAGGTAATGTGTACAAATGAGAAGGCGGACCTGGGAACAGGCCAGCCAGGTTGGACAGCTTCCTGATGAAAACCTTGTAATAGACCCTGCATCTGCATCCGGCTGCCGTGGATGCCGGGCAGGTGAGGCCATGCTAGCATTAGGTATGCACGTACAATTAAGTGCGGCCTGTGACATCATGAGCTGAACTCGAGGGCAATGGGGCACCATGACAGGGGCATACAACCATCACATGCGTCCCAGGTGGTAGCTAGGGATGGTAAGGCAGGCGATTGGGCCGGGGCTATCTCAGCAACGGTATCCAGGTCTCTTCGGGCAACTAGACGACGACTGATACATGTATGTACGTGCATGGTGAATATAGTGGATGGTGAGGATATAAGGCAGGTAGGTAACCACTTTGGCTAGGACATTTCTCATAAAGTTTTTTTTTTTTTTTAATAGATGAATGAATGAATGATTCCCCTCGTTTGCGTCCTTGGCCGACAACAACCTCATCCCGGAAGGAATCTAACCTAAAAGCAAGTATTATAATAAATTACATCTGCAGGTCCCCTCGCTCTGAGGACCGTTTATTGGATGCACGAGCGGAGAGGCCATGTAAGATCTCATTTACCCTAAGCTTAACCACGCCAAGAAATCATACTGCGCTTTCCTGTTATTTCCCAATAAAACAATAAAACAATAAAAATAAAACGCAACTTTACATAAGGCTTGGCCGAAAGATTTCTTGTCTTGCTGTAATCTGTCTGGGTTCATGTTAAAAGGTACCTAGCCTACCATTGGCGGTCTCAAAAGAGGAAGCTCCATAAGCGCGCCCCTTTTCAATGGTTTAACCTACCACATAGTGGCACATCTTCCACACGAATCCCCCGCAAAGCTTATCTATTGCTACCATCAACTACCGCGACTACTATGTACCGTTGCTTACCCCAACTTGGACATTTTCGTGTGGCGGGGCTACGGGAGATCTACACCATCTTCTATTCGTCGCGACGAGTCGTACAACCCCCATCAGCTCATCTGGTGACTCGTCGTTACCGACATTTCGAGACGCGTAAACACCTGTTTGTACTCGATAATCACCACCGCTTACAGCTTCGGCCTAGCTATCAGCACGAAGGACGGTATTATAAAGAGATTTTCCTGATTACGGTGTAAACACTTGGGAGTATAAGCGACGCCATGGGAAAACGAAAGGAAAGGAATAGCTCAAGGCGCAGGTGCATATTATCAAAACCAAATAAGCAGTAAATATCTTTATTCGGGTATCTAACGTCTATAATAACGTATGCTATAATATACATGTCCGAGTTTGATGCCGTAAAACAAGACTACCGTATAGGTAAGTTGTAGAAGCATTGTCGACGGGCAAGACGGAACTCAGTCTACTCAGTCATCTGGTAAGTGGTCTAACCTAGTCTCTTCCACGTCGCATTTTCTGTTAATTCTCTAACGTAACTCCTCGATTTATCCCAGTCCAACGATCCAATTTTCGCGAATAGAACCGTTCATTTAAATAAGTCCAAGCACTACGGTGCAAACACCCCTATACGCCTAACTATTTCACTTAAAGATGTAAACTTATGCCCCGACGCTAGCTACTCGCTGCTGCTGGTGTTCCGGTTGAGGGGTTAATCTTCGAGAGATGTCGGGTATTCCGACACGATCCGCCATCCGGTCCGGCACGAGGTCAGGGGACACTGATCGGATAGGGTATTCGGAAGCCGGTGTTGCGAGGAGGAGACGAGATGTCATGGGCTGTGGCGCCAAAATGGTGGGGGACTGCACCTCTTCAATCACAGTCTTGGGAACTGGTCCCGGTCCTGTCCGAATGCTCGAGGGTAGAATCTGCTCAAATCCTTGCTGTCTTGCGACTTGCTCGATACTCTTGAAATACTGTGGCCCAGGTTAGCTAACTGATTGTAGGCTGTCCTCTTTAGTTATGCTTACCTTGACGGTCTTAACCTGAAGTTCCAGCGTCGCATCCTCATCGCACACGATCATGGGGTGGGGGTGTAACTGGAGACTCGAAAGAGTCCACATGTGGTTTACGCCCTGTTCGATGCATTTTTGCAAAGCGAGAGCCTTGCGAGCACCGAGGATAACGACGACGACTTCTCGGGCTTCGAGAACGGTCTGAACACCAACTGTTAAGGCCATCTTAGGGACCTTCTCAATGTCGTTGTTGAAGAAACGAGAGTTGGCGAGGATAGTATCGTAGGCCAGCGTCTTGACACGGGTTCTCGAGGCCAAGCTGGAGCCAGGCTCGTTGAAGGCGATGTGACCATCTTCACCGATTCCACCCAAGAACAAGTCGATGCCTCCGGCGCGCTTTATCTTGGCCTCATACTCGACGCATTCTGCTTCGAGATTCAGCGCGTTGCCGTTGAGGATGTGGACGTTGTTGGGGTTCACGTTGACGTGAGAGAAGAAGTGCTTCCACATGAACGAGTGGTAACTCTCCGGGTGGTCTCGGGGAATACCGACGTACTCGTCCTATTGAGACACTATTTAGCGCTCTAACTGAAGTTCATAGGTGATGGGTGAGGCTATTTCATACCATATTGAAGGTAACAACATTTTCGAAGGAGATCTAATACCTCTCTGTCAGCGCCAACTCAACTATCTCAAGCTAGCAATACCTACATTTCCGGCCTTGTACTGCTCGACTAATATCTTGTATACGCCAAGTGGGCTTGAGCCGGTAGGTAGACCAAGTACGAAGGGATGCGAGGGGGTGGGATTAAAGTGTCGGATTCTGTTGATAATGTAATTAGCTACATAGGAGCTAGCAGTCTCCGAGTCGTCGCGAATGATAAGCCTCATTTTGAGATATATTTAAGACGAAAATTTTTAATTATAGATGATATGATTGCTAGTTGGAGCTGAGACTAGGGATGGGGGGATGCAGTCTGTGTTTCTGCAAACCTTTCTAAAGAAATAGAAAAGAGACTACGGACAATGGGCTTGAGTAGCACAGGTTTTTACATTCATTATGAGTAACAGCCTCATGGTGGCAATGCACCTACGATGGGAAAGGCCTCGACGGGATAGCATCGGAGCCCACGGTCGGTGATGGAACGTTGGCCCGGATTGGACCGTTCTCCACCGTGACGATAGTGAGCTTGCACTTGCGACTAGGGAGGCTCGTTGAACGTTGTAGTAACCTGTCCATCAACTGTTTTAGGTCATGTGGCGTTCCGGGGAATGTGGTTGGTTGCTTCGGGCACTGTGAGTCTCGAGCCCTGACCAACCATAACGTCGATATCTGCTTTGATAGACGAGACATTACATGATGATATACTCCCTCCCCGGAAATCTCGGCTTCGCATAGCGATCGCGGATTGAGGAGGTATTGCAAGAAAGCATGATAATGCTGGTAAGCCGAATAAGCTACCGAAGAGGATGCCTTTTTTCTTTTCTTTTCTTTTTCTTTTTCTTTTCCTTTTTTTTCTGGGGAACCTCTTGACCCTTGAGCTAATGCAATCTCGACATCATCTTCCCGGGTTAGTGGGGGCTAACAAAGACTTAAGCCAAGGGAACTGTTCTTTATTCGTTCATTCTTCAGCCTTTGGCTGATATGTAGTATGGAATGGCACTGAGCAACTACCTGCGTGCCGTAATCTGTAAGAGGTAGGCATCTAACGTAAAAACCGGGTTCATCTTCGTCTTAATACTTTTCTCGCGAGAGCCGCAGAACTGAATTAGGAAAAACCAAAATATCCCACCTAGCAAAGCAGAACACTCACTACCGGGAGGTCAATTAATCTCTTCCCAGGGCATTGTCGGCTAAGTTTGAAAGAATTGAAAATATATAGGTACCTATATATAGAGAGAGAGAGAGAGAGAACTGTGATATGTGAATTCAGGAGACCAAGATGCGTGATTCGCTTGAGGACGATGAGAACTCCCTTGTAAGGGCTAAAGCTATAGAATAATATTAATTTTATCTTGAAGCCGCACTCGTGGCTTATACTAACAACTAACACACGACGATACATTGGAAACCTATCATATAAGTGCCTATTCTTCATTCGTAGGCTCCAGGGACATCCGTAAAAAGGAGCGTCTTTGCTAGAGGACCGGCTCGGTATCATGCAAGCGCCATGTGGCTCGTGCATGGGGATGGGGAGGGGGGTAAAGAAAGCGATCCCTGCTCCTTTAAATATGGATCAGTACCTAGGTAATTCACTAATTGGGAAAAAACTTGGCTAACTTGGGCCTGGAAGGTTAGGAAAGTTGACGACAGAAATTCTAGAGCCTACAACGTTACATCTAGAAACATTGACCCAGAATGGCAGATATGCACAACAACTTACCACTACCAAGGTGAGACATTGTGTACCGTTATGGTTCCTCCTCCTCTTCCTCTGTATCGCTCTCCTCCCTGTCTTTCCTGATCTTGTTTGTTTATTGGTTAAGCTGTCTGAGCCTGGATCCTGGCCCTTATTTCGTTTTGCGCTGAAGCATCCTACTATCCTACCTATTATCCTACCTATTATCCTACCATATCCTACCATATCCTACTATATCCTACTACCCTTTTCACTATCGTTATTCGTCGTTACCTATCACGGAAAAAAGAAATCCACACCAGCCCAGCCATTCCTGATCTACTACCTAAGTAAGCTAATGTACAAGATCTAAATGTAGTATGTATTGTGCGTGCGAATTCGCTCTCTTCTATCGACTAGTATTATTATAGCTGCTACAATCTGTTACGTCTGCTACGTCTACTACATCTACTACATCTACCACGTCTGCTACCACGTCTGCTACGTCTGCTACGTGAACTACGTGAGTACTACCAAGCTAGGCAAGCAGAAGTAACCCGCAATATCCCCAAGATCCCCAATATCACCAGCATCTCAAAGTCACCTGCCCAGTCTAGGACACGGTGGCGCTGGATCTGTTCTGCGGTCCACTTTCCTTAGCATCCCGTCCCGCCCTATCCCATATCGCCGGGGCGTCCTATTGCTATTATCGTCCTCCTCCTTAAGCTATCGTCCATGTTTATCCATGTTGGTGGTTGGTGTTGTATCATTCGCTCCCTTTTCGTGTTGGGTGGTAGCAGGACCCTGGGGGCTTTCTTTCACAACCACATCCATATACGACCGTAGCTACGTTTAGTCAGGGGTGTATCTGGTTTAAGGTTGAGGCCTCTTAGCTCACTTCATGTGTCTATCTCGACATACTCATACTACCTAAACATACTTCCGCCTTGAACGCAACCATTATTTCCTCGTATCAACCTCTCTCTCTCTCTCTCTCTCTCTCTGTTAAGGTTTAGCTGCCATTCGCTACTATTGTACCCGTTCGTTCGTGCTGTAACCCCCCGTACTCTCAAACCTGGTGTCTTGGCTCTCTATTCTTTACCTTCTCCTGGGATCGTACATTACTTGTACATTACTAGATCCAACCAACAGGGTCGCCTCGTTAACTTCGAATTTGGCCGGCAGGTTTCATTTCTGCCGCTCTAGCCTTTTCCCGCCTATACGAGCCCTGACGCGGCCCTAAGGAAACATTTCATTCTCTTGTCTCTAATTGCCTGTTTCTACTGGAACATGACGAATGCTGCTTGAAGGCGAGACCGACATCTCGTCTTTGGATATCAGCTGCCCTTCTCTTTTCTCATCCAGGCCCGCCCATGTTACCTTCATGACTTATATTTATTTCCAATTAGATCCGCAAACCCGTACGTTGTCATGCAGCCACTCACTTCTGCAATGACTACGTTGAAAAAATCGCTATTAGCGGCTCTCAAGTCGTTCTTACGCGGGAGGTCCTTCTTACAGGCCCTCCTTGCGTTTTGGATTAGTCCGAGGGCCTTGAAGGAGCACCGTGTTGATGGAAAGGTGTACCCGTCGAGGACCCTCGAGCAGTTCTTAGAGGAAGCCGAAAAGCTCTTTCTGGGGCCAATCGATGGAGATGGGCTAAGGATGTATTCGACAAATCTCAAGCGTCAATTTCGGGAACGGCTGCATACCCATGCAGAATGTATGCTCCCGTCGTTCAACCATCTACTCCCCACCGGAAATGAGCGAGGCCAATATCTCGCCCTCGATGTCGGAGGATCGACGTTAAGGATTGCGCTGGTGGAGCTACGGGGTCGTGAGACGACTGGGAGGGAGAGCGAAATTGTTCGGATGGCTAGCTTCAAGATTACGCCCGAGGTCAAGAAGCTTGAAGGGATGAGTTTCTTTGACTGGATGGCAGCCCGGATCTACGAGGTTATCCAAAAAGACATTTCGCACGACCAGGACGTAATACCAATGGGCCTCGCGTGGAGTTTCCCCGTAGAGTGAGTACCGCTTTCTCGAGTTTCGATTTATATTTATACTAACGTGTCGTCAACAAGACAAGTATCGATGGGCGGTGGTCTTTTACTTGGCATGGGTAAAGGTTTCTTGGCTACTAGCGGCTTGCTCGGTCAGGATTTGGGTGAAATCATCAAGTTCGCCTGCAAGAAACAAGGTCTTAATATTCAACTCGAAGCGATCGTAAATGACAGTACAGCAACCTTACTGTCTCAGGCCTATAAATATGCCTCGACACGTTTCGGCCTAATCTTAGGAACCGGTACGAACATTGCCGTCCACCTACCGGTGTCGGCATTCAGTCGTTCCAAATATGGCAAGCGACCGGACAGTTGGTTCGAGTCGGCGAGTCACGTTATTGTAAACACGGAGTTGGGAATGTTCGGGAAGGATATTTTACCTCTAACACGGTGGGATAAACTCTTAAGCGCCGGTCACCCTCGACCCGAGTTCCAACCGCTTGAGCACTTACTGAGCGGATACTATCTTGGAGAGATCTGCCGGCTTGCTATAGTCGAAGCTGTTGAGACGGTCGGACTACTAGGTGGCCAATTACCACCGTCCCTAGAGAAGCCGTACTCTCTCGATACCGAATTGCTGTCGAAGATCGAAGAGTAAGTTACACGTGACGTATCATATTTAACGTGAACAGCCATATTAACGTACATCCAGGGATACTTCTCCCGCTCTCGAAAAGGCCATCTCACTATTCACAACACATCATCCCTCCGCCATACCACTTTCTCTATCCGACATAACTACGATCCGTACCCTCGCAACATACATATCACGACGATCCGCCGCTCTCCTAGCCGCTTCAGTTTTCTCGCTTTGGGAGTTACGACACGAGACGGAAGCCGAGCTTGCTGCGCTAACCCCCAAATCCACACCCTCGAACGATAGCGCAGTGGCCCTACCGTCCCCCTCCGTTGATGAAGAGATAAAGGAGGTCGAAGTCAGTACGAAGGTGGCCTATAACGGCTCCGTCATCGAGCACTACCCAGAATATCGGGCCACATGTCAGCAGTACATCGACGATCTCGTCTCTCACAGCGAGCACGCCGGCTCGGTAGACCTTGTCCCGACAACAGAAAGCTCCATCATCGGCGCTGCCGTAGCTCTCGCGTGCGCCACAGCCGTCGAAGCGTAATATTTCTATTAAAACCTTAGTGGTAATACGAAAGTCATCCATCCTGTAAATATTGCATTCACGTTTTTTTCTTCTTTTTTGGTGTTCTGTTTTCTCCGAAAACACATATTCATGCATTCCTCCCGGGGAGAAATAAACGAGAAAGGGGAAGAAGCACAGAGTGTTTGGGTTGTGTAGCCATGACCGAGGGGGAACGGTCATGTTGGTGTTCCGGTTCTTCAAGCGAGCGAGCGTGCAAAGTTAACAAGCAAGGAGCTTCCGAGGCGGGTATACTAGAAGGCGTTTACGGCTACGTAGCATAATTGAGAGATATCACCGCCGCGGACGAATTATGATACGTAGGTATGAATAAATAGGTACCTATGTAAACGTTGATATGGTCATATAAGTCATGGCGGGGTACATATGCCTAACTATTCCAAGATAAACAAACTTTGTATTAAATATCTCAAGTATAAAAATCTGCATCCATCTAACCTAGCATAATCTAGACCTGTTAGGGCTTAACTATTTGGACATTATACCCCTCCCAAGATATAGAAACTATAAGATCTCTCTTGTCTTATAAAAACCCCACATAAACCTAGGTTACGGAAGAGCTAAAGCGTGCGAGGGGTATGTCGTCGTCAAAAGGGGGTATATTGTTGAATCCTAATTTTTGAATGTTCGGTTGGTATCCATTTGAAAGATCCAAAGAGGGTAGTAAAATAAAACACGATGACTCCCGTAGCCCCCCACCCCCCGCTATACTACATACACGTACTGGTATTTTGGAAGGAATATACGCTCATAATACAGATATAATCCCTCAAAACAAGAAAACGCCCAGATGCGTCATGCCCGTAATCGTCAGCGCTTCGCTTGGTTGTACCGATTAGAATGCCGTTGCTCACTCCAAACTGTTAATTCGCCATATAAATCTTTTGAGTTATCCGTATACGTTCCGGCTTAAGGAAAGCGTATATAATTCTTTTCTTCTTCTTTTACGTTCGTTATTCTGCCGAGAAATATCTCTTGGACTTATTCCTGATCTGTTGTGCCTTGATCTCTTGAGGCACTGCGATATGATGGACTATATGGGGCCGGTAAACGGTGTCTACTAGAGGTGTCCTATGTATAAATGGTTAGCAGAATTCATGAATAGACAGGATAAAGATAGTTGGACTATGAAACTTACCAATCATCAACGCTTAGCGGAAAATATTCATATAATTCTTCCTCCTCCTCTATCGGGCTACCGCCGGCCCCGTGACTTGTGGAGGTTCTGTGTAGTTTCGGGCTAGTAAGCGAGTCCGTGGTAGATCGATTATTCGGGCTTCGTTCGTCTTCGGATAGGGATAGGTTGATCGGCACAGACGGGGCGGGTGGGTTATTTTTCGCATGGCTGCTTAATGCATGCATCTTACCCGAATCCTTTCCCCAAGCTGGAACAGGAGGCCGATTTATGTTTGGAGAGAGAGCCATCTTCTTGGCTGGATGTGCTTGGGAATTTGTTTGTCCGCCGTACGCCGGTGTCGTAGGGGTCCCCCAGGACGGCGTAGGCGTCGCATTGCCTAACGACGCCGAATAATTAGGTACTCCGTGGGAGGAGTCCGTCCGCTCTATCTTCAAATTCGACGCCGTACTTGCGTCGCTATGAGTCCGGGCTCGATCTCCGTTAGTAGGTGCCTTTTTGTCGCCAGTAAGAGGTACATCCTTTCTACTATCGAAATTTCGTGGGCTACGTCCTCGCACAATGACCGGGCCGCTTTGGATTTCTGCAATCTTCATAAGCTCACCACCCGTCTTCATCTTCCCTAGTAGACTAATCTGCACTACATAATGCTGTTGAAGGCCTTTTCGTCGGCCGTTGTTCGCCGTTGCGCTCTTGAATTGCAACCGTTTCCAGGAAACCGGTATGCTAACTCGGTGACCGTCGACTTCCTGGCCGCCGGTTAGGTCGAGAGCAATTTTTGGCGGAGCGCTGGCCACTTTAGTTTCTTGCCCTTCGCCTAATGCCGGATTGCTGCTTTTCCACGGGATAGAGATGATCTCAGTGGACTTGCCTTCGATGCTCTCCTTGGCGGATATCGAAGCGAAAAATTCTATAATAGGTATAGCACGGCCTTGTTCGTTTACAACCTGTGTACAGTGTCGCGGCATGGTGACTTGTCCCGAACATTGCCATAGGTTCCGTCGGTAACAAGTCAGCTCAAGAGGCCGACCACTCGACTCGCCGCCGAATACATCCTCGGCAACGAAAAACATGCCGTATAGCTCCGCCGACATGGACACTTCGGAATATGCGCCGAGCGCATCATCCAGGGGAGTAGCTTTGGCAGCCGTGGCAGAGAAGCTAAGTAGCTTATCATCCGGCTGCTGCGGAGATGACCCTTCATCGTGAAATTCCTCGGTATGCGGCGCGGCCTCGTATGGTTTCGAGTAGTTAAACGGATCTTCAAACGTCGTCGAGAAAGTTTCGAAGTCGTAAGAAGGAGTAAAGGGTAATGGAGGCAGATTGCCATTGACGTTTTCGCTACTTGGATCTTAGCATTGACAACTAGACGAACCGCTTCTATCTTGATTTTACAGCAATCGTTGCCCACGCGGACATATGATTATGACAGCGGTGAGATGCACCGTTAGGTTCTACTTACAGCATCGACTCATCAAAATTTAAATCAGGTTCGAAAGGCTCGATACCTAGGCCGGATCCTGACATGGCATTTAACCCCATGGCGGCGTCTCCTGGGCTGGCGCCTGACTGCAGCGCCGGCATGGAGTTGAAAGTTGCCATCGCATCGTAAAGGGTAAATACCCTGCGCGGTCGAATGTTGTGCTTACGCTCGAGCTTATGCTGAGGCTGACGTAGACATAGGCCTCGATCTCCGAATCCGACGGTGTTCAAAGTGGGAGGACACGAGGGCTAGTATTCGCCGTCGCCGTCGCCGGATGAAGTGGAGTGGTCGCAATATCAAAGGATAGGATTATTTAGCGACCTAGTAGATGTTTTGGAGGACGTTAGAACAATGTTACGGCGATCTACGACGGAGAGAAGCACAGCGGAGGTGGAGGCGCGAAACAATCAATTAACGTTAGGTGATAGCCCTGAGCCAAGAACCAAGGGGGTGGAGAAAATAAGTCTGTGCAGGTGGCTGGTCTGTTCACGACCAGGACCAGGACCAGGTTCAGGTTCAGGTTCAAGAGAAACGAGGGAGCAAGACCCGGAACCCCCAAAAGCTATCCCGCCAGCCCGCTAAACAGCGTACCGATTGTATTATACCTTGGGGGTATTACCACGTAGTGTAGGTACACGTACCTATGTAAGGTACCTAGGTAGTAGGTAGTAGGTAGGTAGGTAGGTAGGTATGTATGTACAATACACAGCTATGTACCTATGTATGGTAGTTATAAGAGGTAGATAGGTACCCCAGCCGACCTGGGTAGTAAATACCTAACCTAGGTACCTATGTATAACAGTTTGGATAACCCGGATAGGTATTATTTAGTGTATTTAGTGTACCTCTATTCGATTGAACCAATAAGTACAAACACAAGCGTAAGCACAATGAGCACAATGAGCACAATGAGCAAGATGAGAAACAATGCCTGCTTGGTTCCTGATGCCCTAGGTGCAGTTACTGGACAAAAGCTCTGGGGTAATAGACCGGATGATACTTAAATGGGGCTCGATAGGGGCTCTCGGGATCTCTAACGTTGGGAATGGAATAGTGCTAGACGTACTAGCCCGTTAAAGGTTTATCGGTGTTTCTCCTCAGTCTTGGAGAGTGGAGAGCCACGGACATAGATTCTGCAGATAGGATTTCTACCTTCTGGAACGAGTTAAAAAGAAGACCTGGGTGGGGTGACAAGGCCGACCACCCCTGGCCTCCCTGGGGAGATATATCATCACATTGCCGAAAGACTTTATCTGTCATCTGTCATTAAATTACTTACCTCCAAACCAGTCCCTCGGTGCTTTTTCTTGCATGTATGTCCGTTGATACATGTGTAGATACCTAAGGTACCTACCTAACCGTTAGGTATTAGAGCTAGACCTACTTGTTAGATCGCGTTGTAGTGCAAACAACTGGTTATCAAGTCCCTTCAACCCGTTATCTTTTTTTCTTTTCTTTTCTTTTCTTTTCTTTTCTTTTCTTTTCTTTCTTTTTTTTTTTTCCTCGTCTATTTTATCTATTTGTATTTGTACTGATTGAAGATCAGAGCTTGATTGGGAGGTGAAATCCGGAGGGCGGTGCTTGTACATAGGTAGGTAGTTACGCCGTCGGTTCTATTTTTAATCAGGGACGGCCGCGACGGAGACGGGGGGTTCCAAGTTCAATCGATCAAAATGTGGTTTAGGATTCAAAAAAGCGTCAAGAAACGATGGATGATTGAACAAAGAGTATAATCCATACGCCCCCTAAACTCCGGCTCGCTCGCCTTGAATATAAAATCACAGGAGGGAGGCATGTTTCGTAGCTCTCATTTAGAACAGAGCGCATTACACTCCGAATTTCACCCCCACCTGTTTCTGTTTTCTACCCAATGTAAGTGGAAAGGGGTACCACAAGTGGCCGATTCGGTGAAGGCCTATTCGCCCATTTAAGTGGAAGCCTCATACGTCGGTTTTAAAAGAGCATTGGTTCAAATTAGGTTGGACCACTACATCAAAACACCCCCCCCCAAGTCAGCAAGCGTAGATCGAGATTGACACGGGATAGATACTCACGTTTTCTGGTGAATTTGTGATCTCATCAAACGTCTGTTGGACGTCGAAGCCCATGGCTGTGAGAGGCTCGTACGTTTCGTCAAGAACCTAGACATCTTAGCTCTGGTGGTTATACAACAATGCAGGTTTTAGGATTACATACCCAACTAAGCACGCTCTTTGCAGACTTGTGCGCCTTATTCTGTCTCACGCCCATAAATACCAGCCCTTGTAGAATTAATCTCGACTGGGCTGTAGAAGGCACTATCGGAGCAATGATACCACCAATATCCTCACCGCTAATCGAGTGAAGGGAGGGGATATATGTCGATAGCCGACTTCCCGCGGTGCAGATGATGACTGTCCCTAATAGGTTATCCATTGAATTTTTAGCTCGGACTACTCCGCTTGTGTTCGTTTCATGTAGTGCAAACCGATAAAGCTCTACAACTTCGGGTCCAGCGTGTGTCGCTACGTGATTTAACACCGATTCGGCGTTATCGAGTCCGTGGATTAAATCAAAGCTGAGACTTGCTCGCTGAATACTTTGTAGAAGGCCTTCCGGTGCTGTCCAGGCACTGAGATCTTCGATAGCCATGTTCGTCAGTCGTTTCGGGAATTGGGTATCCCAACCGACGTTATCAAACCAGCTCTTGTTGCTCCCACTTTCATCGACAGGTACTCCCGGAAATACACCTGGGAATGTAAGCCCAAGCTGAAGTGTCTTAATACCTGGCTTCTGGAGTAACGCCCGCATCGCTCGGCGGTGTAGTGATCTGCCAATCGATACGTTTCGTTTCGCTGGATCGACGAAGAGAGCGCCAATGGCGCCAACACCTTTCATGTAGTACGTGGCCACGAAACCGTATAACGTTTTTGTGCTACTGTTTCGAACGACAAAATGTGCCTCCTCAACGTGAGTGTTGGATAACTCAAATGAATTAGCTCCTGCCGTTAGATAAGGGAGACTCGGCGTGCTAGACCGAGCTAGCATTCTCAGTAGCTCTTCTAGAGCGGAGGCATCTCTCTCGCGGTCATAGTTTTCAACAAGCCATTGTTGTCTTGTTTTAGACACCTTCTTACTCTTCCTCATAGTTCCCGGCATCGACCCCTGAGGGGTTATCTCTCCGTATAAGGCACGGACGAGGGAAGCCATGGCCGTCTCTGTAAAATCAAAAGTGCAGACGTATGTTCCAATAGACTTGTCCATAGCGAAATCATATGGAGAACTGACGGCAACTACTATGAGTGACTTCTTTTGACCAGTTCCACGAAGCATATGGCACATCATAGCTACGTGCTTTGTGAACCCGGTTTGGTACATGTTTCTGTTGGCATCAGCCGTAACTATAATGATCGCCGACGCTCTGTTGATGAGGTTTTCGTGTACTATGAATCCGTTAGTTTGATTTCAAGGCTGGGGTAAGGATTCTACTGACCTGGCCTGAGTCCGTTTGCTGTGTATGACGTGTGAAGAAGTTTGCCGTTGCGTATACGAGCTATGGATCTACCCAGCTCTCGAAAGACACCTTCTCCACTCATGATCGCTCCACGTTCCTGGTGGACCCATTTCTCATGTAGGGATGGGGCTTTGTTGCCCTTTTCCAACATGCCTTTGGTAGCCGCAGAAGCTGGTAGGGGCTTGACTAGCGGCGTAAGCAGTAGAAGTTCCTCCTCCTGGAGTAAACTTTGCGAAAGGGGGAGGAGATTATCCTTATCCCGGACGACCGCAATGGACTGATCGTAAGCCTTTCGGGAGAGTGCAAGATGCGTAGGGTGTATCTTGGATAGCAATGCTAATCCGGGGGGATTCAACGCCTTCTGCCAAGATGTACATACGCTCTTTAACCGCAAAACTCGCTTGAGAGAAGTATAGATCCTATCTTTCGATATAATGCCGTTCTCGACACCCAGTTTTAGTCCCGAAATAGCTTCCAGCTGCACGTCGTGAGCTCTGCATAGAAGTACAAGATCATTTCCCGCCTCTACGGCCATTACAGTACCTCCCTTTACACCATACTCTTGTATAAGCGATTGCATTTCGAGACATTCTGAAATGGCAACACCTTTGAACCCAAGTTCATTTCTTAGGAGGTCATCCACAACCTGATCCGATAGGCAAGCATGCATGACGTTCATCCCAGCGCTCTGAATACCACATCCGCCGACAAACATGGCGTCTAGACGTCCAGCGCTTATAGCATTCCGGAATGGAACGAGAGCACTAAGACTAAGCTCTTCCAGGGTCTGAGTAATGATAGGCATATCTAAACTAGAGCCGAGGAAATCGATATTTCCGTAGGACGGAAAATGCTTCCCGCAGGTAGCTACGCCAGCATCTTTAAATCCGTTAATGGCAGCGATGCAGAATTGAGATGCTTCTTGAGGATCGTCTCCCGTAGCTCGAACACCGAGAGGCTGATGTCGAGCATTGGTTAAGACATCTAAAACAGGGCCGAGAATAAGATTAACCCCGACAGCAGAAACTTCGGTGGCTGTAGCTTTTGCTACGTTATAGGCCAGCTCCGTACTTCCCGTAGCAGCAACGCCCATCGCACTAGGAAATTGGCAGATATAGTCTTCATCGAATAGACTGTTGACACCCCCGTTCTCCTGGTCAACGGCAATTAATAGGGGCTGAGGATGTCCTGCTTGGTGTGCTATTGTCTGGAGTTCTTGAACCAGAGAAGCAGTCTGCTCAGCGGCTAGATAGTGTATAGTTAGTATTTTTTTGCTATGTGATTTTATAAATACCAATAGGGCTCTTAGAGTTGCAAGTACATTTTAGATTCTTAGCTGTCAATATGACGGAACCTAAATGGTGGTTCTCGATGAGATTTCTGATTTGAGGCGTTACTTCTGTGCCATCCCATCCCATGATCAGCATCTGACCAATGGCCCTATAGGAGAGAATTAGCGAGTTGTTCAAACCATGCAGTCGGGTTGCCCCCATCCGAAACTTAGCCATGAGGCTCTTCAACGGAAAGGGGACGGGGAAGTGTACCAATCGAGATTCTGCCATAGTGGGTCGAGTTCACTTTCTGACTTAGTCATTTTGCGGTCGTATTGTTACAACTTTGATGCTATACTAATCAGAACTACCTCGAGCCGAAAGACGTAGGCACGGAAGATAAGCGCAGGCTATCTCCATCCAACGGTAGGCGTGATAGGGAGGATAAGGAGATCAAGGAGGGATAGTACTAAGAGTCTAGGGGTCTAAGGAGTCCAGGAGCCTAGAAGCCGAAAGACGGATTAGCGTGAGGTTCGTGAAATTGGGGGTGTGTAGAGCCTCGGGCAAAACACCCGATGTGGTGCAGCCCTCCTCGCGCGGTATGGCCGATTTGGCGAGAATGGGAGAAGGAAGAGACAACAAGTTGTATGATAGTAGGATTGACTATAGTTAGGACTATCTCATACTACCTATCTAAGACCCATGAGATCCGCTATAATGAAAATGGGGTATGTTACTGGTAGCTTACAAGAGGTTGGTAGTAGTATGATAGTCAGATAGTATGATAAGTGTGAAATTGAGGGTACAGAATTAAGGTGGTAGCATGCATAAGCCGCGAATTTAGTGATCTATCCTTGTCTCCCCAATCGATAAAACCCCTTGGGGCCGCTTGAAGCAGATAGATAGTATGTAATACAAGAGTACCTAAATCTGGGGAGAGCTGGTTGGGCTGGAGAGGGGGTCGTTGGGGACCATTTTGGGGGAAACGGCGCTATTCCATTTTTAATTTTAGTTGGTATCTTCGCCATTCTTACCTGTACCTTAGGTACCTTAGGTACTACCTACCGTACCTAGCTACCTCCCTACCTCCCCTAAGGTACCGTAGATCAGGTGTCTTAATAGCATGCAGTAAACACATATGTAATTCTTTGATCTGTTATTTTGATCTTATCGAGGCGCTTCTCATACTAATGTAGAAATTATTCCCACCACTTCGCAACGTTACCTTACACTAAGTACTACGGAAATCCTATGTAGGAGTTCCACGATCCAATTTTTTCCTTGTCTCTCGCCTCTTTTCCAATGGATGGTCACAGAAAGATCGATCTACTGTAACAGTTGGTAGACCCAACCAAGGATCCCGACGATAAACGGCGGCGCCCATAGATGGTAACAGTGTAATCAACAGTGTATCGAGCATTCCAACATCGCAAGCATCCAAGCATCACACACAAAGAAAAGTCTCTCGTCAGCTAAGGTTGCCACACCTTCTTAGTAACCAACCCTCCGGCCTAGAAACGCCTAGAGTACTGTTAACCAGTCTCTTTAGTCACATGTTCCTACCATTGGTGTGCAAATTGGCATCAGTCCATTCGCAAAACTGGGTTTTGACTGTCACAGTCGCAAGACTGACGTCCGACTTGCCCCACTGGTCACTTGGTTTCAGGTAACTGATTCCAAGTACTGTGTAAGTAAATGTAATAATCTCAACCTGTCGTCGGCCCTGTCAGTAACACTGTTCTGGGCCTCCCACCACGCTCCGAGTTTTCGGACCCAATATCGGCAACGCTTCGGCGTAGGCGGATATGCGTTGTGATATCATGAGGAAATAAATACATATCTATGAGCTATTTCCCATATTCTGGCTTGACTTGTTCATGGAGACAATAATACTAGCTCAAGGGGCAATAGTCCTACTACTCGATAAGACATAATAACAAAGAATATCGAAGTCATATATACCTCGGAGCTGCTTATTCCCTACAATATCTTTGTTTTTATCTTCCACAGCCCACCATGCCTCACTCTCTACCCTCCTCGCCTAAATCGACACCCAGAAATGGTCGAAATGGCATCACCAAATTCACCAACTGCCGTATCTTGAAAGGCGATAGACTACTTAATGAGGATTTGTGGGTGAATTCTGTTACCGGAAAGATCATCAGGAGCCAAGCTGCTTTCTACGATGATTTCATCCTCCCGGATGAGGTTATCAACCTCGGCGGTCGTATATTATCGCCTGGTTTGATCGAGTGTCAACTTAACGGAGCCTTCGGTTTCAACTTTTCTACCTTCCTCGAACCCGCCGTATATGCAAAGAAGGTGAAGGAGATGAACAAGCAAATGGTCAAAACTGGTGTCACATCATACGTGCCTACAGTCACAAGCCAACGGAGCGAACTCTATCAACGGGTCCTGCCGTATCTTGGCCCTTCTGGATATCGCCAGATCGCGGAGGACGGAGCGGAATCACTCGGTGCCCATTGCGAAGGCCCATTCCTAAGCCCAACAAAGAACGGGGTACACAATGTAGATGTGATACGGGAAGCCGATTCTTTTGAGGACTTGGAAGAATGCTATGGAGCAGAAAACCTCGGCCACGAGGATTCATTTCGTCCCACGCCAATCAAGATGATCACCGCCGCGCCGGAACGGGGACAGATGACGAAGCTTATTCCTGAGCTAACAAAACGGGGCATCATCTACTCAATTGGACACTCGGAGGCTACATACGAACAAGCGTCGGCAGCTGTTGCCGCCGGTGCAACAATGATCACCCATCTATTCAATGCTATGCGACCCCTACACCATCGAAATCCCGGTATCTTCGGCGTCTTAGGTCTGGCGGAAAGCTTACCTCGTCCCTATTTCGGTATCATCGCCGATGGGGAGCACTTACACCCAACAACCATCAAGATCGCCTTCAATGCCCATCCCGACGGGTTCATCCTTGTCACCGACTCCATGCACTTGGTAGGCCTGCCTGATGGCGCTTATCAGTGGACCAACGGCGAAGACGCAAGCCATATTGTGAAGAAGGGCAACAAATTGATATTAGAGGGCACTGATAGAATTGCAGGAAGGTAGGGTCTAATTTCCAACATCCCATATAGCTGACAATAAGGCTGATTGATTTATTAGTTCGATAACACTAATTGAATGTGTCTCCAACTTCCTCAGCTGGTCTGGCGCAACGATACCCCAAGCCCTAAAGGCCGTCACATCCACACCGGCCGCCATGCTAGGCTTGAAGGGCATCAAGGGTTGTCTTGACGACGGTGCGGATGCCGACTTGGTAGTGTTGTCAGAAAAGCGATCAGAGAACCGCACAGACCTCCTCGTCGATGAAGTATGGAAGTTCGGTACGAAGGTCTTCAGTCGCTCATAGTTAGCAGCTGAAGGATAGATGTTATGGATGATTTATAGATATACGTACTCGGAGAGATAAAATTGTCATATCTGAGGGTCATGGAGTTAGGGAGGCATATTTTATATCGGCATCGAATGCTGTCATATACTGGATTTACATGCTTGGTAGACAAGACTTGATTTGATATTAAGATCTCTATTAGATGGGAGCTCGTATTGCGATACCCGATTATCCTAGTAAATCGAAGAAGTTAAATGTTTTTTATTACTTGCCATGTCTACTACTCTTCGTGTTTACGCGCTAGTAATCTATTTATTTATGGTACATTAGGTCTTTTAACAGTTAACTTGAATGGCTTCTTCAAACGATCCATCGGTGTGATGCCATTTCGTCCCAGTGGTGTTGGTTTCTGAATTCCACTGCCTCTCCAACCAACGCTTGGTCCATAATTCACTGTCGTAGCGTGGAAGCTCTTCGCGGGGCGTGTCTGCTCCTCTACTGGTGTCTCATTCTCTTTCCCTACCCCCTCTTGCTCATCGGACGGCTGCGGCTTGGTTGGCGAGCTTGAGAAACAGGCGTATTGCTTTGGTTTTGGTGGTGGTTCTTCCTTTATTACTTGGTGATTCGTAGGCCTGCTTGATAATCTCGCGGATCCTAGCTTATGAGCGGCCGGTCCAGCCCCGGAGATGGTGGTGTTTTGTTGCGTCTGACGAATCCCGCCACTTAATGGGGTTAATTGTGACGCTGGCCGTTGCCCGTTGCCTCGTGGCAGTTGGTGAGGGCGATAAGGATACTTCGCGGATGGGATCGACTTTGGAGGTACGGCTGATATATTATCGTCTTGTTTAGACTTATCATGATTTGTCACCCCGTATCCATAGCCTATCAGACTCCTTTGAGAGGACGTTCGGTTTGTTGGTTGCATTTTCGTTGTTGGTCCCGTATGGGGTTTTGTAGGAGCCTTTCTTGTTTCGGTCTCGCCAACGCTCGCATAGTGAGCGCCAGCCGTCATGAAACCTAATTGCGCCGGTGGCTGTGGTACCGTAAATGAAGAAGACCGTTGCATAGTAGTGGCGTACGGAGCGGCCCAGCCATCGATTGATTCCTGGGCGATCTTAACAGTTGGATGGCTAACCTTCTGTCGTTTATATTGTTCGGGACGCTGAACGTATCCGCGGCCATTCGAAGCGCTGGATGATTCCTGTGCCTGATTCGGATCAATTGGGAAGAGATTGTCTTCTACCGCCGTCATCATTGGCATATTTTTGTAGATAACATTTTCCGAGGGTAGTTCTCTCTTTAAGATCTTAGCTACTTCCGACATGACTGAGCGGTCAAGAGACGGCCCTTTCTTAAGAAAAGTTGAAGATGGGAGGTTTTCAATGAAAGGAGAGATCTGAAGGGCTTCTTTGCTGCCATTGGAGGAATATTCGGGGCAGCTAAGATAGAGCAACGCCTGAGCCCGAGTCATCGCTACATATAAGAGGCGTCGCTCCTCGCTATCATCGTCAGATCGCATATGCGGTATAGATCCCTTATAAACTGCTGGAATGAAGACAACAGGCCACTCCAACCCCTTCGCGGCGTGTATTGTGGAAACCGTGACTTGAGGTTTCCCGTCCTTATCTTTGTCATCGGTCTGTTTATCAGAGGCCAGCGAAACATTTGCTAAGAAACGTGCCAGCGTGTTATTGTCCAGTGTTTGCTGGGTATTTCCGAGAATTGGAAGCATCTCCTCTTCGGGTTTATCCTGCTGCATAAACTCTGTTACGAGGTTCACAAATTCTTGAACGTTTGCCCATCTTAACTCATACTCAGGGCCATGTGTCTCCTCCAGATACTTTTCGAATTGTAGGTCTTTAAGTAGCTGATTGATTATATCAACCAAACTAATAGGAGCCCCTTCGCTGGGTTGCAACTGACTTTGCAAATTGGTGATCAACTTAATAAGGTTACCACTGATCTTTTGCTCTGCCTGCTTTCTGATTGTCGTTTTCGCTATACGCTCGCCACGGCAGTGCTTCCTTAGCAATTCCCAAAGGCTCATAGAGTTGCGCTCGGCTTCTTCTAACAATGATCTGGCTGTCACATCACCAATGCCTCGCTTTGGTATGTTCATAATACGCGCTAGAGCATCGTTGTTGTCGGGTTGGTAGATTACTCGCAAGTAATCTAGTATAGTTTTAATTTCAGCTCGTTCATAGAACTTGAAACCACCTACCAACTCAGCATTAGTATAAAATAAATGTAGATAAGCGTGCGCAATTATTATGGTACGTACCAACCATTCTATAAGCTATGCCTTCCCTACCGAGGGCAGATTCAATATGCCTAGATAACGAGGCAGACCGAAGCAAAATCGCGATGTCATTGGAATTTACCATATCTCCAGACATCAGCTTAATTCGCTTGATCTCCGAGACAATCCAATCTGCCTCCGTTGTAGAACTCTTTAGCCTGCGAAAAACCGGCCGGGTACCTTTGGCATGGATTGGTAACAGAGCTTTCTTGTATCTTTCTTCATCTTGCTGGATGACACTTAAAGAGACATCGAGAATAGAGCTCGATGACCTATAATTTTCCTCGAGGGATATCTCGTCTGTGCCGGGGAAATCACGAAGTAGGCGGTGGAGATTTCTTATTTCTGCCGATCGCCAACCATAGATACTCTGGTCTGGATCACCAACTATAGTTATGCATCGATTCTTTTGAGCGAAAAGCTTCATTAGGTCATACTGGACGCCGTTTGTATCCTGATATTCGTCGATCAAGACCGTTTCGATGTTTCGGACACAGTCCGGCCACTTGCGAAGGAGCTCGACGCAACGAATAAGAAGATCGTCATAGTCAAGCAGGTTTGACCTCTCGAGGTAAGTCTGATATTCTTGATAACATTGCTCCAAAGCCTTAGATTCGACGCCTTCACCTTTCTTGGTCTTACTGGCTTGCCCATCGGAAGTTCCTTTAGCTTTACGCTTACTTATCCAACCACGAGCCATAGCAGGATCAATCTGGGCGTCGAGCCTCTTGCAGACTCGCTTTATAATAGCCCTGGAGTCAGAGTCATCCGCAATGCCGAACTTGGGGTCCAGTCCAATACGTTGGCCATATGTAGCTAGATATCTACGAGCGATACTGTGAAAAGTACCCAGTATGATCTTCTTTTCGCGACCATTTCCTAACGCCTGACCGATTCGCATTCTCATCTCATTAGATGCCTTAACGGTAAAAGTTGCGACGATGACGTCGCATGGTCGGATTCCAACATGGTCGATGAGCCAAACAACACGAGAAGTGAGTGTGTGAGTCTTGCCACTACCCGGACCAGCCAAGATAGCGACAGTCGGCGTACGAGAGCTGACAGCACGGGACTGCGCTTTATTCAGCGACTTGAATAAATCCTTGCCCTCAGTGCCTGGCATGACTAAAGATACTCGCTCATCGGGATAAGAACTTGTAAGCGATGTACGATTGATTCGTACATGGATTACATGTACAGATCAATATAATCCTAAATCATGGGGCGCATCGACGGTTGAGGCTAAACCAGAGTTAATAGCTAAATTAAATTAGGTATGTATGAATGGATGAATAAGGTAAAACGCGTCTCCTCAGACGCGGGACGCGACGTGGGTTGTTTTTAATTATGTAGAAGTGAAGGCTTCCAAGGTTTAAGAATTGACCTTATCACCTGCAGATCGCCGAGTCAGGTGATTGATTGATGCTGAATAAAAGTTGCATTACGTTTGGAGGATACAATTATGCACAGACTACCTACATTCAAGTTACTTTAAGTTATTATGTACCTACATATTGTACTTAGTACCTAGGTTAGTGGCATCGTACTCAGGAACGGAACCCAACCTATTTGCCTAGCGAGTCTTTGATTCGAGGTTTGTTCCGCTGCTATTTTCTTTCCCTTGCATGGCCCTTCCACCCCCATCACTGATCACCGCATCGCCTACAAATATCAAGGGGGGGGCAACTCTGTTTCTCGTTAATGGCCAATTATACCAACGGCCCCAAGAAACATGTTTCGTAAAACAATTCCGCCGTTTAGCAGCACATCGTTTCATTGTGATATATGCTTGCTGCGACCGTCACTTCATAAGACTATACCAAAATCATGATAAAAGAGGAGTCTACCAAGTATTGAAGAAAAAAAAAAAAAAAAAAAAAGGGCGATATACCATAAAATGTGATGAGATTGAAAAAGGGATGGCTCAGGCCTTTTATTACCATCTTTTAAGACTAGGTTCAGCTCTACAGTCGCTATTTTATTCGTTCATTTTGATGTTCACAGCATCTAATCGGGGTTCATACCACGACCGACTCGCAAACCTCTCGGTACAGATGAGCCTAATCTAGCCAATCGGCGGGGACAGAGGCAAAGGTGACCTGCAGAAGCGCAAGGGGAAGAAGTTGAAGGGTGGGGTTGGGTGATGTCGCCAGAACCTGCACCCAATCAACAATGTCGCTTAACTCGTCGGCGCTTAAGTCCCCTGTCGTTACCATGTCCCTCCTCCAACCAGAATTGGAAGAACGGCATCTACCACTGCCCTCTACAGATATGAATATGGTAATCTATGGCAATCTGCTACCCTTACTGGGCTCCCACTGGGCGCTTTTTCTGGGGGCTATTATGCATGGAGCCAAGTGCTTGGAGGGAGTTGACGAGTGAGAGGCCAGTTCACACCCAAAGCGCCAGTCTGCTCCTGTTAGCATCGTACATTTTGGCCCACTTCGACACACTGCCGAACATCACCAGCCGCTATATACCCTTTGTCCTCCCGGCTCTGCGTCTTACCTTGTCAGATTTCCATCATAATGAGTTTCGAGAGATCCGCCAGGAGGTTTGACTAAGGAGTCGGGATATAGTATCTCATGAAGATCCGGGTCACACACAATGCAACCAGGGCTTTATAGTACGCATTCCTCGCTTCAGTTTGTCTTGCTTCTTCTCTTCTCAACGTTCGCTCCTTTTTGTTCTGCTTCAGTGATACAAGACCTCCAAAACAACTATAACGATCCAGCGCCAACGCCTGAAGAAGGCCCTTCCCTCTCTGCTGGAGCCCTTCGGAATACCTCTTACCTTCCTGCCCAGATTGGTGGCATAGTTGGGTCATATGCATTTTCTCTCGTTGTAGTCGCTATTATTATACTTCTCTTAGCCAAGAAACGTCGAGAACATCTCACAGCTGGGGAGGAAGACCTAGAAGGCCAGTTTCCATATCAATTCGCCTTATTACCACCTGGACAACCCGGCGGCCAGCCTCAGTACAGTCTTGATCCGCCCAAGTCACCCATCAAGAATTTTTCTTATCCAACTCCGCCAACGCCAACAAGTCCGAGGAGCCCGATCAGCCCGACGAGCCCTTACATTGTCCCCTCACTTCATTCTACAAGTACTCTTGGCGTCAACCCTCTAGTCGACCCACGAGTCGTTGCAGCCGATCGCGAGATGGCGCAACAGCAGCTTGAAGAAATGTACAAGCTCGTACTGGAGCAGGAGGCCGCGAAGGAAGCAGGTGTTACCCTAGATCAGCCACCGGCGCCGCTTTCCCAGCAACAGACTACCAAGCAGGGTATTTTGAAGAGAAGCAAGAATAAGCCTGCTAGTCTTGACCTTGCAGAGTCTGGAGAAAAACCCCAGTCCCGAGCGTCTTCTATCCTATCTGCTTTCAAATCGCCCCGAAAGAAGAACGTCAAGGGTATCAGCATCTCGTCTCCCATTATGACACCTATGTCGGGTACATTTCCACGCCAGGAGGAGGAGGAATTGAGATCGATTCCTCCCCGTTATTACGCACCGGCATCTCCGCCTCCAGTTCCGACAGACCAGGCGCCATATGCCCGAGCGAGTAGACAGCACGGGCCGGTAGCGCCCGTTACTCCGCCGGATATCTCTCCGGAGAGTACTCAGAGCATTGACGAAAGACTGGGTCATCTACGAAGCAACTCACAATATACCGAGCCTGACCCGGTGTCGGCGGTTTCGGAACGGTCCACGGCACCTCTTGTTGGGTTGCCTTCATCACCGAAGCCAGGGGTCAACCGCTTCCCTTCTCTACCGGCGTCCCCGAAGCCTGGGTCGACGTTCCCAACTTCGCCCGGACCGGAGCAACGGTCTTTCTCCCGACCAAATGCCCCCTCAGCTGTCCGAACCGGTGGTACTCTCCCACTGCGAGCTTATGAGCCTTCTCTCAGTTCGCCCTCCGCACAGACAACTAAGCAAACAACATTTGAAAGAACACTTCCCCTATCGCCTTCGGGACTTCGGACACCGTGGACCGGTGCGCCAGTACCCTACTCGCCGTATCAACCATTTTCGCCCGTGGTTCCCATCACGCCGTCGTTGGTCACCAAGGCGGACCGAAAGAGGATGAAGCAGTTACAGCCGAAGACGCCGACTATGGAAATGGTTAAGAGCGATGATGAAGTATGGTAGACATACACGCTTATATGGATTTTTAATGAAAGGTCTGGGTGGGCTGATACGGATCTGAGCCTATCGCCCTGGCGTCTCGGATGGACTCTTGCGTTTCAAAATCTAATGAATTACGTAGAGGGACTTTATTTTCTGGCTTAAAGCACTTACTTATAGTTTTTATATACCACTTTTGAAATCGGGGGAGTTAATTCACAATGGAGTTTCAGCTGTGCATTATGACCCATAGTACCTAACCTACCTAGGTAATCTTGACAATTTGGTGGATATGTATGTCCGTGCCTACGGCTCCTTCCTAGATACATATATTATGAGCTACGCAAGTGTTGACTACGCAAGACCGTTTTTGTTTTAAAATTGCACGTTATTATGCAATGGATATACAACTTATCTCACCCCGTGCTAACCGCCTCATATGAATACGATAGTTAGGGTAGGGACTTATGGGAAGAGAAAGGATTGGCTACTCTCGTACATAGTGGGCCAAGTTGGGACTGTACTATTGTATGTACACTTACTCGTAGTCATTTCTGGCGTTAGTAGTTAGTTCTTATCACAATTATGATTGGCCAAAGGGAACCTCGGATAACAGTCGAAACCTGGCAAATTGATTGACGGTTCGTTATCTATGACGACTTCCCTTTGCTCTACTAATAACCTGATTCTCAAGTCGTACTGAACATTCGGACTATTAATCAAGGTAATTAATATAATATAGCATCGTGAGCAGCTACCCGTTGGTAGTAAGGTTGAGCTACCTTAAATTTAGATATGTCTACCTTGTCAGGTTCTCACGAGGCGTTCGTACCTTTAGTTAGTACGGCTACGGGATGCTGGTAATGTACCTAATATATGTACGCGTTGGTAGATACTTGATACTTTGAATATGTAAAGGCGGCACAAAGGGCTGAGCCGGGATAAGGTACGGGCGTAATCCGTTACACCTTAGTACCTGGGAACCTTCCATAGTACATCCTACTAAGTACCTCCCTCCTTAGGCTTGGGTACATGTAGGGTAGCAGCTATACTAGAATAGGAGAAGGGACCCATGAAAAGTGGCTGAAATCTTCACGTACATTGAGACTTATTAGTGGCTAGTGGAACGTGGCCCACATCTCCCCATAGTTCCCCACCAATAGAACAGCCCAGACGGGTAGGCCGAAGATCTTCCCAAGCAGGTTCAGCCAGGTTCCAGCGAAGTTAAGCCAGGTTAAGCCAGGTTCTATTCGGCAGGGTCCGTAAGGAGGTCCGAGCGTTTCGATTGAGCCCGATCGATTTTACCTACTTACATACGCTATTCCATCAACCCGCCCGTCCATCGTATGATTCTTCCAAGCCTCCATTGAGAATTCCCCCGTTTTTTCATTCTCGCAATTGGATTTTCTTCACGCCTTGTCGACGCTCCGCCTATCGGATACTAAGATCTCGGAAAAAGCAAATCTCTAATCTCGCCGTGTGCGTGCGACAGAAGCTGAGTCCACCCAACACACATTTGAGTCCGTTCGAGCGACGCAACTCCAAGTTTGTCTCCAAAGGTAATAAGATAATACCGTACCCAAGGTACGCTTTAATACGCCGCCATACGCCGCCATACGGCCTTACAAGTTTTACGGGTAGAAGGGAAACAAATTAGGGCGATTAGTTCTTGGCGATATTAGGAAAGCCAACGTCGTCCACTTTATCAGTTTTTTTCTTTCCCGGTCCCTCTAGACATTTGCCCAGACTATTCAGGGTTACCAGACCAAAAGAAGAATCCTCGCGTACCTCGCGTATACACTCACCTACCTGAACTACCTGACTACCTAATAGCCTTGGGTAGATTTCGTTCCCCTCTCTCTGCCCTCTTAAAGTGCTGTTTTTAAACGGGGGCCTTGGCGTCTCAAAGCAAGCTTTTCCCGTCTTTTCCCATTTCCCATTCCCCATTTCCGCATCTCTGCTTTGTCCCATTTCTAACCCTGAACAACAATCTAAAAGAAAAATTCTTAGTCGACGTGTTTCCCCCCCCCTTGTGTCTACAAATCTATAATCTATCAAAAGTTTTGTCGCCTTCCCCATCTAGGCTTATATACACTCAAGATCGATTGCGTGAGCCAACCAACCGATCCATTTTCATATTCATCCATCGGTGCCATACGGGCACTATACTATTCCAGGCCGTACGATCAGGTCATTCCAACGACAAATACCCCTGGTCGTTCCCGCCATATGCAAACCCCCTCCTTTCGCTTGACTTGACTTGGACAAGAGCGGCTGAAGGACTTGCTGTGGTGCCTGCTGATGTCGAACCACACCTGCATCTCATGATCGTACCAGCATCAGTGCCACCATGACGGACCAGCAAGAGCCTTCCGACCTCTTTGGTCTTGACGATCCAAACGGCCCGTATTACCAAGATAGCAATAACCCAAGTAATGGGGACGCGACGCTGACCGACTCCAGCAACAGCAACCAACAATTTTACAGTGATCCTAATTGGACCTTTCAGGATACTCCTCCCTACGACACATACGACACTAATACATTTTACCAAGACGAATGGAATTTAGGTCAACAACCCGAGCTAGACCATGGACTCCCTTCGCAACAACCGCCGCCGCCGCAATCTACAGCGGTGGCCCCGTCCTCCATGGCGCCCGGTCCTTCGAACCCACTGCCGACGGTAGGCCCGGTGGTGACCACTACTACGCTACAAATCCGACCGAACGGTACCGGTCCGAGGGGCCTTACGGAAGAGCAACGCCAAAAACTGCAGAATATTGCCATGCCGACCCAACTTCATTATCGTTCCCCCAAGAGCGAAGCGAGCCCTGATTCTGCCGGCCCACTGTACAAGTCTTCTTCCATATCATCCCCCGAGGATCAGAGCCTTTCATCGAAGTCGAATAGCCGCAAGCGAAAGTCGTCGGTAGATATTGACGACGACGACGATGACGATCTCGACAGCCACCAGCCAGTGAAAAAGACCGCCCACAATATGATCGAAAAGAGGTATCGCACTAATCTCAATGATAAGATAGCAGCTCTGCGAGATAGTGTGCCGAGTCTACGCATTATGTCCAAGAGCGCAAGGGGTGAAGACACGACCGAAGATAGAGAGGAACTTCATGGATTAACGCCTGCACACAAACTGAATAAGGCAACGGTCCGTCCATTTTATAATCTTTTAATAGACGTCATAAGTGACTAACCTTGTCATAGGTTCTAAGCAAAGCTACCGAATATATTCGACATCTGGAAAAAAGAAATCTCCGGCTTGTTGATGAGAATTCGGCTATGCAACAACGAATAGCTGCCTTCGAGAAGCTCTTTATGGCGGGTGCGATGAACCCCGCAGTCAGTCCCTTGCAGCAAACGACACCTTCAACACCCATACAATATTCGCAAGAGCCTACCGGTTACGGGAACTCGGCTATGCCTACTCCGGGCCAGACCGACCCACAGGGCATGATACAGGTACCCGACGATATGAAGCGTATTATTGCCGCTCAGTTGGCATCGGGTCAGCCGTACCCGGTACCGCCAAGACCTTACGGCGGCAATCCTAATCCCAATATGATACGTCAACAACAAATCCAGCAACAACACCACCATATGCAATCAAGAGGTTGGCAAAATGCTGGTCCTTATTTTGGGAAGCTGATGGTCGGCTCCCTGGCCGGACTGATGCTTCTTGAGGCCGTTCGGGAGAACGAAGAGAGTAACGAGACACCGGAAGGCCGTGGTCTTTTCGCTGTACCCATACAACTTCTCAGTATGATTACGTCCTCGTTGAATATTAACTTCATGGGTTATCATCTCCAGGGTGTACAGGTACTATACTATATCAGAGTTGCACTACTGCTCTGTAGTATCTGGTGGGCTGTCTTCCCCTCACTCGCGGAGCCTAAACCACCAAGCGTGCAGGGCTCCAAACAACAGAAACAAGCCTCTTTGAAGGCAGTACCATCTCTGGCATCCCCTATTCATGTGCGCCGCCAAGCATGGCTCACGGCCATCCAGACTGTCTGGGTTCCCCGACACAATTTCTTCCTTGAAGCCGCTGCGCTCGGTCTTAAGACAATGAAGCTGAGCCTGAGAAATCTCATTGGAATACATGGCTACCAAATGCTGACGGGTCTCACGGAAGACGAAGAGCTCGCCCGTGTCAAGGCATGGGCAATCGCCTTGGATGCTCAACTCGCTGGTGGAGATGTCGAGATCAGCAAAAGCCGCCTTACTTTAACCCTGCTCGCTTCTGGAACCCTCCCTACTACTCCGCTTCGATTAATGCTTAAGGCGCTCCATATTCGAGTCTTGTTGTGGGAGGTTGGTCTCTCGGGTATCCAGCTCGGTATATTCAACACATTTGCATCCAAACTGGCCCGAGCAAAATGGAACGAGGCGAAGCAATTACACAGACTTCTCACACAGCTTCGCCGCGGCGGCCAGGAGCAGTCCGACGACGAGCTACCTGACCATCTAGCTGCTTTGCTTGAACAAGACTGTGATGTGGTCCTGAACCCAAATATCGTCCAAAGGGCGCATAATCTCGCCTGGAATCGCTCGACCGACTACAACGCTATCGGCATCATTGATGGCATGGATACTGTAGTGGATGACTTGGCAGTCCGGTCGCCAATGGACGCCGTTGCAGCCTGGTGGTCAAATATGACGCTGCAAGGTGCACTCACAAATAGTCTTTTAGCACAAGAAGACGACACGGATATAATCCAGCAAGTTGAGGACGATATATCCCTAGCTATTAGAACCGCCCCGATTGGATCCATTGCCCAAAATCGTGCTTTGGTTGCGCGAGCCTTACTCTTTGAAGAGAAACGAAACATCAACATCATGGCCGCCCTGCAAGCTATTGGGCCCGTAACCCCTGTTCTCTCATCCAGTAGCAGTCCTGTAGGCAGTCCTACCCGCGTTGCACCGTCGTCGCCACCTACCCCTATAAAGGTACTCCCGCCTTCACTCGTTATGACGACCGAAATGCGTACTTCCCTTTTATGCGCTATGGCTATCGCACATCTTCAGAAGTTCTCTCCCCCCGAAGAACCAGTTGACATCTACGGTGTTATCGATCAAATCCACCCAATCAACGACATGGGCTTGCTCGGCTACACTGCTACCTTCAAACTAATGGACCGGCTTGCCAGTCATGAATTCGCTGCCGAAGCGTGCGCTGATACGTTAGAACGTCTCTCGGGCACACTACGAATATGGACTGGTAAGGACTGCGGACTTGAGCCAGAAGTTCGACACCAAATGATTGAGCGATGTTTGACGGTAACTCGTGGCGTTGTGGGGATGGGCGTCGACACAGATACCGGTTATGGCAGTAGTAAGTATTTGCCCTTCTTCAGTCCTTGTCTGACCCGATCACGGTTTAGGGGCTAGATTCAAGATATCAACTAACACGAGTCACAGTGAGCGAAAGCGAAGACAACCATAACGTATCAACGGACCTATCAACTGACACGGATGTCATAGCCAAGCAAAAGCCTTCCGCTATCAGTTCAGATGTTGCATAAACTCTACGTCTTGATTTGTTTTCATTTCTTCCATTCGAGAGGTATTCTTCGAGAGATAGTTCCAAGAGAAAGCTTATCTTTATGAATGTCTTAGCTATCTTGGTTCAAGCAGCGGAAGTTACGCATTGATGATGTTGATGATCAATAACCAGAAGTGGCCTTTGTCGCTTATATACTATACTAACATCACTACTTCGTTACATATATAATTGGGTTATTTTATCATTATGTGCGGGATTGGTGCAATTCATATGAGGGAAATGGTCCGGCCTCAAAAGCTTGGGGGCGTTCTGGGGAAAGCGGCAACGTGTTTGCGGTTTTTAATGGTAGAATGGACAGACTAGGGACAGATATCGGCGCTCTTGGGAGATGGTAGAGGAAGGACAGAGAAAAGCCTAACAGCTTTTTTTTTACTTATGCATCGAAAGCGCAACAAATACCAAAATAGTATATAATTAAAACGAGAGCTATCAGCTGTATTATATGTGTAAATGTACTTCTGCTAGTCGAAATATGGCACTTAAATATGGCACTTAATTCTCGAATCCCATCTACGACTTAGTCACATTAGATACTCGAGACTTTTACCTCGTATATCCCCTTGGGGGCAGATATTTTATTATAGAAAAGCCTCACGGCATTACAATCTTGGAGCTATGGATATCTTGTTAAGGGGAGAGGTTGGTTGCGTAGGTACGTAGCTGGCTGACTATAGCAAGCCATTCCAAGGGCTAATAAAGCAAAGCCAGACTGGGCTTGCCGGCGTTCCTACTTGATTTGAGTATAGCGTATCCCACGTGGGTTCGGCGAGTTGGTCGAAGAAGCATGTGAAAGTCAACAATTGAAAGAATCTAGAGTGCTCGTTGGAGACATGCTCCTCTTTTTATAGCCATAATGACATTTCCCAACCGTCTTTTAGTTATATGCCTCATACGTATATAAGTACATTTTAATAAATAAATAAATATATATTTATATATATATATATATCTTTGCCGTCTTCTCCCGCGTACGATGCTCCATCTCGATCGGCGGCCGCAAAGCCAACCCGCTGTCGCCTCGGAGCCAGACGGGCAGCGATATCTCTGCATCACTGCTACCAAGATACGTTAGCGCGCCGCTCACCCATCCCTTTTGGGGGGGACGTCTCCAAGTCTCTGAGCCGCGGCACATCTATTGGGACAGGGGGGATTTGGAAATCTTATTTTATTTATTTCCCTTAGGTTAGGTACCTAGGTAGGTAGCTATCTAACCTACATGCAGAGGCCGGGGTCCGCGGCCAGAACCGTCCGGTAGAGGGTTGAGGTTCCTAATTTATGCCTTATGTATGTAGGTAAGGTCTAGGTAGGTTGATTGCTGACATCCCGGAGATCCGGAACGTGGAATCAGCAGCATTCAGAGCTCCGTGCGGTGCTACTGCTGCTGGTGGTACGAACAGGTGCAGAAAAGGGCTACTCGGAAACCCTTTCCGATATTTGGGCGAGGCCTAACGCACCTCGTAACCTATCTAGATGCCTAAGGTTACTTGAATACCTGGGCATGGAGATCGTCTCTACCTGCCTTTCTATCGTCTACGATAATTCTCATTCTATCTCATGCTCTTTCGGACAAGGCCGCGGCGCAACCCCTCCCGCGAAACCCACGAATCCACTCATCCGACGACAGAAGGGGGAGTTCGGTTGCATAGGTAGTATACGCGTATGTACGTATATGCGTATATGCTTGTACGTATGCTGATGTATATACAGTACCCTAATCTGCGTGGACATGGGGGACATGAGTTTTCTACGGTCTTACTCAGCACCTTCTGTACATATCGGCACGGGAAAAACATGGATTGGGGGGGGGAGGGGGGATTGGAACCATTGAGCTGGATGGGCTCGAAAGGAAGAATAGATCTGTCTTATCTAATACGTGTACTTTGCGCGTAAGCCAGACCCAGGGCGCTGGCCCGCCCAATCCCAAAGCTAACGAAGCTGGTTCTAGGTGAGGGAGAGCATTGCAAGGACAAGGATTGGGGGGGAGGGGAGGGGGGGGATGGTGTACATTTGGTTCTTAACCCCGTATCCGGAGAGTGATAGCCTCATCTCCTTTCCCTTTTTTTTAACCCCCTTTTTTTCTTCGCCTGCTTGGACCACGTTAATTGCCGGTTGGATATACATAGCCTTGGCCCCAATTCTATGAGCATCAACGAAACAGGATCGTAAGTAAATAGGCGGCACATAGATCCCCTATGTCCACTCTTCCCCTCTCGTAGTATGCATGACCGGAAGAAGCATGCCGAAGAGGCGAGGCCTCGCATTCGCCAGTTCCTTAGGGGGAGTGTATGTTAGGTACGCATGCTCTAGCCGGTCGCGGTGGGAAAGGGCCGGGAAGTTGAGGAGGTTGGATGGATACGCCTCGATAGTCGCTCTCGGTATTGATAGCTTGCTTGTTTTCGATCGGCCACCTCCATCCTGACGAACCTCCTGACCCTGGCCGCCTGGGCGGGAGCGGCCCATAGCTCAGTTGTCATTTTCCCGTGTGGATTCAGCACGGTAAGAACCTCAGCTGTGTACCCTTGGTGCAGGTAGCTTCTGCATGGTAGACGTGCGCGTGTGGCAACCCGTGTGGACCAGGCTTTGCTCAAAGCGAGCAAGCTTCCGTTCCTGGTCAGCCCAACAGTCTGCACCTAACCGTTGGGTATCTGCCGGCGACGGCGCCGCCCCAGCTACTTGTCACGGCATCCCACCTGGACCCGTAGACTAGGTAGGTAGCTATGCTGGATATCAGTAGGCGCTTCGCTACGGTGTAGGTAATTATAGCACGGGCGGAATAGGAGGAAATAGAGATGGTTCCACCCAGTAACTACCGGAAATACCATCACCAAGCACGATGAGTGATGAGGTCAACGCTGTGATATTAGCCTCCCTGATGGTCATATGACGGTTCTCGAGACGCAAGACATGCGTCCAACGGTTCCCCAAGTCACCAGTCTCAACATGTCGTGTCACAGCAGCAATACTAAAGAATTATATATTAACGGCCGGGGTGTTGAGCTCACACCGTCGCCGCCACTCCTGCCAACAAGAGCGCACATTATCTACATGCGGACGCCTGCAGGATCTAGACTGAGAGAAGGGCTCACCCTACCGAGAGAAACAACGGGGGCTCTAACGTAGGGCTTAATGCATTCCGACTTTCCCCTGGACCCGCGGACTTCTTGGGATCGTGGAAAGTTAAAGGCATCATTTTATCAATTACCTTATGTAGGTAGCCAGATTATAGAGTCAAACGGCCGAATAGCAAGCCATGCGCTCGACGAATCAACGGCAACAGAATGGTCCACAGGGTCGCTGACAAAATACACAAATATATCCGTAAGGCAATACACCCCACACTATCCTGACTGCCGAGTAGGTAGGTCCGCAGCTATGCCCTCTTGAGTGTATGCCGCTGATATGCGTATCCCTGGTACGGAACCCAAGACTGTTCTGCTAGGAAACGCACGATGGGGTTCGGTTCGTTAAGGGTTAAATTTCACGACGAACAACAGCATGAACCTCAGCTAGCCAAAACTCACTCGTGGGATCGGAATGATGGAACTCTCCATTGCCCTCTATTCATCCGTTACTAAGTATGGTCCAAGAAAAGGGCACTCTGGACGGGGCGACAACTTCGAGGCGGATGGTCATCTATCTGGCTTATTGTGCATATGGATCTAGCTTAGACTAGCGACTTAATCCTCGTGAAGGACCCAAGTGGATGATGCTCTCTGGGATCCGGAGATGAACCTAACTATTAAGATTTATGTCTTGTATTTTTAATGGCTTAGGGGTAGCTCCACGTCAAACAAAAACCGACTCATCACATTTCCTGGGTCCGTCAGCATGCATCGCTATTTTCTCTCCAGATCTACCAACTCCCCCCCCTCCCCTGAGGTGAGCCATGCATCGGATAACCTCCCCAACTGACTTCGTTCTTCAATTTCTGGGGTGATATCGTTATGCCTCCACGGGATTGCTCTCGGCTCTGATGGCTGCGATATAGTTGAGATCAAGTCTAAAGGGGCCCTCCTGTTCGCCAAAGAAGCTAACACGAAAAAATCAGCAAGGCAAAACAAGAAAGAAATATCGTAAGAAAAATGGGCGTAGCACAAACCTTCGCATCATGATGCTAATTCTTTTTATATGATCCAAGCGCAAAGGAGCAGCATCCGGCTTCGGCTGTCCTCGATACGTGGGTTTGAAATCATCCCACGAGGCCGTAATTTCCGTCTCATCACCGGGCACGAAGTCGTATTCCCAGCTGACGGTGCTCTCCTCCCTGCCATCTTCGCGCTTGGACGGGATATCGTCCTTAAGAACAAGCGTGTACTTCTTGCCGTCGCTCTTGGCTACCCCGAGGCTGAGCCCCTGGTAATCGAGCAGGTCCCAAGACTGAGGGTCGACAGTCCGCTGCGAGGCAAATCCAGCGCCGCCGAGCGCTGTGATGTCCAGTTCGCCGCTGAAAGTGGCTACGGCCGAGTCTGCAGAGCATGCTAGAAGACTGTGGCTCTTGCCACCGCGGACTCGGTCATCTGAGGGGGTCCAGGCGTGTTCGTTCCATGGCCTTGGGGTAAGGGTCAATATTACGTGAGAAGGGACAGGATACATGGCACTAGGTTAGGTATTTTGGCGTGATAACTTACTTGTAGCCCCCGAAGAGGTAGAATTTCGGTTCGCCCATTGCTATCAGGCTTTCCTTTTCCTCTTTGCCTCGTTTCGATCTCCGCTTACGCTTATATAAAAATATAAGTATAAGCTCTCTCTTATCAGCCCTTTCCTACTTATTTCCTAGGCAGAGTGTTTGCTATTCAAGGAAATCTCACTATGAACAGTTTCTCAGCCAGGCCCGAAACGATCAACCAGGTGAGTCGGGAGGAGCAGCGGACCGGAATTGGAGACGTGAAGTCAAAAAGCGAAGATCAGCCATGGCGTTGAGGCTCAAGAACGAGGTCAGTGCACACAGATATCGTCTTGAGCTTAGGGGGAGACTTGTCTCGTAATCTAATCTTGATCTGGGTAGTCTTTATACCAATACGGCAAGGTTAGCACTTCACGTAGCGTATATAGCGTACGTAATATCATTTCTTTTCCTTGGTCTTTTCTTGGATGGTGGAGTAAGTTGTTTATGGTGTGTGCACGATGTGTTTTTAGGTGAAGTGCGGTTCGGGGAAAAAAAAAAAAGAAAAAAAAAAGATGAGCGATGAGCAAAAATATAAATTACTTCTCATTGATACGTGGTAAAACAGTGTATATATGTACTTATAAGACGTCAACATGTATACATCTACTCTATATATAAGTCATGGTACATGTTTAATATAATTCTTGCGAATACCCACCGTATAAAGTTGATTAACGGTGTAAGATTACATAATTGATTCAATTAAGTTGGACATGCTAACGTTGCCAAAAAGTCAATTCAATATTGTATTATCCAACTTCAATTTCTATAAGAAACGCATTAGGGATTTTTTAGGTAACGAGCAGATATCAAAGGAATTGGCACGTGATAGAAACCGTACCCGAACGAAGGAATCTAGATCCGATGCGGACGTAGCAATGCGCGAGGTCTCGAGACTCGCGTAAAAGGTCTTCGGAGGTAACTCCGAGGGATGGTCGCAGCCCAGTGGTAATTGTGCCGCGCATTATCTGGGCGGATGCGACCTGAGAAGGAAAAAGGATCGCCTAGATTCGCTGCGTTTTATTCGATAATTCCGTATCCTTCCTCTTATCCTGCTGTAGCTAGGTATCACCCGTATCTACGCATTTGGTCGTTTCACGAGGCTTTTCTTATAGACGATTCGTCGCAAGTCGGACTGAAAGAATAATATAACCCTTGATTTATGCTAGTTATATAACCAGCACGAAGCTAGAAAACTGTAAAATGCATCAAATAATGGAATGCCGTAAGGATCATGAAATACCCATGTTCTCTACACAGTAGAACCGACACACATTCGTGCCAATCCCCGTTCCATTCACATCCACAATCCTGCTTCAGCTCGGGAGAGCCCTTCGTATGTATCATCTAAGGTCATTTGAAAATCCCGTCAAATAACACCGCGCTGCACCTGGATATCCCTAAACCAACTATATGCACCACGGAGACGAGCCCTTCGTCTTCCATGTAAGATATCTTGCCCCGCCATGTCCGAGATAAAAACATAATCCGTCCGTCCAAAATCCCTAATTCTCGTCCATGCATTCATGTCCCATTATACCTCATCGCCTTTAGCTATTATCTAATAGCTACGAGCGATGTTGCCCTATGCCAGGAGACCCCGGCATCGAGAGAGGTGTTGTCGGGTAGTCATAACCGGACTCTGAGCAGTTTGCCGAGTGTTCGTATGAGTGTGAAAGCGGTGGAGTCTAGCAACACCGATCAGCTACGAGGTTCTCGGCGGGAGTAAGCGCGCACATGACTCACATGAGGGTTGGAGTGGTCGTAGGAATTTTGGCCGTGAACTTCCATGGCGGGTACGAAACCGTAGTTCATGTACGGTGACATGGACTCTTCCGGATATGTCTCCCTCTTAATAGCGTCGTGGAAGTGTGTCATGGGAGGGAGCGTGCAAGGCACTGTCGTAGCTATGTAGCTGGGGTAGCCTTCGCCGGTGGTAATTGGGTGGTGGTAAGGCTGAGCCGAGTTGTACGGAGGCAGAACCATCTCGTCAGGAGGTGGGTATGCCGAGTAAGGCATAAACGGTGGCGTGTGAGACCGCTCCCGGTCGTCGTAAGCTTGACCAAATATTATCTCGTCGTCATGGTTCATCGGAGGTGTAAATTGAGGCTGAACAGGCTTGTGGGGTACGGCGGCGGGCTTCTGTGTCTTCGAGGAACTCGTCTTCTTGGTATTCCGGGTGCTGCCGGACTGCGATTGCTTGTCACTCCCGGTAGGGGAAGACGCATCGTCCGAGGTACCGGCACGCCTCTCGAGGTCTTCCAGACGTCTCTTGAGCTTCTTGCCTAAAGAAAATGTTAGATTACCCGAACAATGGGGAACATAGAGTAAGTCTGGCCGTAACCTACGGTAGTTGCGCTGGGCAATTCGGTTCTGTATCCTCCTACGCTCGGCAAGGTCCGATATCTTGGTCCAATCCTCATCAGGGTTGGCCGAACTCGAGAAAGCACTGCTGGTCCCGTGTGCCGAATACTGCCTCGGAGCCGGCGCGGGTTGGTATGGGTATGGGTGTTGCGACATGGCGTACATTGCTGAGTATATGTTACCGTGGTCGACTTGATATACGGTTAGGACGATGTCAGGCGAGTGACAGATATATAAGTAAGATGAGACGGTTAAACGTCGATGTCAGTTCGTAGTGATTACTTCAGAACTAAGTTGCTGTCGAACCGAGATGGTGGGACACATGAGAGCGTCTGAAGCGGGAGGAAGGAATCAAATATATAGATGTAGGCCATTTCAGCCATGGTCCATGAAAGCCGCGTTCGAGATGGAGGATTGCAGCCCCCCATGCTCGGTTCTATGATAGGGCCTCGAAGCAACTTGAACCGTAGTACCTGAGAAAGCTTAGATACTTTGCATGTGTGCGTGTGTACGTGTGTACGTGGGTACGTTTTCTGTGTAGACTAGATACGTAGATACGTAGATACGTACCTCTTTTTTAGAAAAATCGAACAGGGGTGGTCCAGCTTCGACAGGCATCTAAATGCGAATGCACCTGATTGTGCGTCCGCCCTTTCAATACAACCTCGAGTGGAAGTTGGGAGGGGTGTTGTAGTTTGCTTTCTGGGGCCAGTGCGAGGAGGGCAGAGCAGCGCCTCAATCTGAAGGAAGAAGTAGCGGGCGATCCACGGGCTGGAGTACGGTAAAGACAATACTCGCTCGCACGAGTGAACAAGGGTTCAGATCAAGGGGAGGGGGCGTGTCATAAATTGGGGGGTGTAGATGAGAACAATACATAGACGAGTACCTCGTTACTTCTAGCATTATATATATAAATCGTACGTAGCTAATGTACCTAATCGGTAGGCTGCAGGCAGAGAGCGGAATACATTAGGTACGTTAGGTACCAAAGCAATTTGCAGCAACCCTACTCACATGCATTGGTAGCAGGGGGGTTTTTGCGCAGCACTCCTTGGCTATACGATATCTGTATAAGCAGTATTTCCATTCAAGTAAAAGGATGGCGGAGTTCCCTAATTTTGCCCTAATTTCTATTGTCTGGGGCAAAGCGCACGATACAAGATAAAAAGTAGACAAGTATCCCGCGTACCGTACTTTCTAGTAAAAGCAGCGACGGCTTTTTTTATAGTTCTCCACTCCCCCGTAACCCGCCGACTCGTAGGGCTGGCTCTTGAAGATATTGGCGGTATTAGCCTATTCGTTATATTCAACATTCAGCAGTTAACGATGGATTTGGCGAGGGAACCTAAACGGATATGGGAGACCCATTCTTGGAACTTTTTAAACTCCTCAAAGTCGAATGGCTGAACTTTCGAAAGCAAATACGGCTGAACACGGTCACTGCCACAAGGAATGGAGCATGATTGGATCATCACTTTCAATTTTAAGAATCATACCAGAGTAGAATAAGAGGTTAGTTGCAAGGCTATTCTCTTATTATATTAGGTAGGTGCTATAATACCTCTTAACCAAGCAGAAGCTAGCTCTTTAGGGAATAGACAGGGCTTAACACACTGTTCGAGCCCTGTTAACTTATGTAACTAGGACAGAGGCAGAGCAGGGTCCTTTTTTCGGATCATGTCGCAGCTCAGCACGTTTTTGGAGATTCGTTGCGTTGGCTAAAGGCCATGTGGTTTACCTTATTTGCGTACCCCGACCACTCGTAGGGGAGATTTGCATGGGAATAAGTCCTAAACCCCGTGGTTATTACCTCGCCCTTTGCTTGACGGCCCATAGACCTTGACCTTGTAATTCTCGGTATTGAAATGTGTCATCTAATAGCCGCACGCAAGGCCACGGCGCTGGGTAATAATTCAAATCTGATCATAAAATTACCCGACTTCTTCGATAGTCATATTGCGCGCAGAATTCCCGGTCACAGAGATAATAAGCGAAGGCATTGCCAAAGCACATGACTTGGAAACCATGCGTAGACTCTGACATCTAGAACTATTACCACATTGTCACTACCGCCATTTCTGTTAATGGACAAACTTACAGGGAGCCTAATAAGGCTCGGGTACTTTGATATGAACGACTGAGCATGAGGAATGCTCAGTAAAGTCGGTAGAAAAGGATAGGCTTTATAAACCTCGTAGTTATCGAATCGTGTGCACACCGGGTAGACAAGTCCTAGATAGGGGATACGAAGCATCCGTAAAATTCCCCAACCAAGAAGACGCACTACGGATAATCCATAAAATCCAAAACAGTGGCTGGCGATTCCAAATTACCAATAACGCATACGTATAATGCCCAGCCCTTGGGGTCCTTCTCGAAGGATGCATGGAAGGGGGGGCTTAGACAAGACTGAATTCTCTTCGGGGCCCTCCTCGGAAGGACTCTCGTCGGGAATGACGCCAGGCGATTAGATCTAGGAATGCTACTATGTCACTATGTAGAAGAAATACGCGTAAGACATATTTACGTAAAGCGGTAAAGTGATACGCGGTAAAGGGGTTGGATTTTAGTCTTCTGTCTTGGCCTCTCCTAGAAGTCCGACTTGTCCATATGGGAAAAAAATAAAAAAAATTTGGACAATGAAAAAAAAAGACCGCCATCTGATTCGCACGTGCTTTATAAGACTTCTATTTTTGGTCCCGGTCCATTACAAAGCCCCTTTCTTAGCTTCTCATTGGTTACCGATTACCGCCTCTTAAGGCTGCTGGTCAAACTTCTCGAATTATTCTATGCTACCATGACCGCGAAAATAATTTCACATGCAGCCATTTATTATCTCTAGAGACAAGCCGATACAAAAAGGTAAGCCCGATTTACCGTAACTTCGTGGAAAGAAGGATTCGGGCTTGATAAGTCAGTCAATTTTCATCCTTTTTAAAATGAAAGTAACCAGTACATTTTTTTATTAAAAAAGAATCAAAAGAAAAACTCCCGTCGCTCTCTCCTGAAGGATTCTTCGGTAGGTAGATCGCGTACCCCACAAACACTGATGTTGACAAATCATTTAATACATTACCCGACCAATACAAGTAAAAATTTGATATTTTCAAATTAGAACTCATTCACTCGTAATTCAAATTTAATGCCATCGGTGTGCATTGTTCGAGAATTATTTCTTAACTCTGCCACACACTGCGTTCTTCTATGTATTCGCGTATCAACCGGAGGGGCCGGGCAAACCGAAAGGGTGGTGGGTGTCATAGGCGCCAGGGCGAAGGAATCTTTAAGTAATAATTATAGTAATGACAATAATAAAGTTGGTTCAGAACCTTCAATAGTTACATATGTATCTTCTCTAGTTATAGAATAATTCGAGTTTCTCCGACTGCAGATATGAGAATCAATCCACCAATGAGAATATCTTCCTCTCAGTTTCTCAGCCTCGTCCATCCCAAAGTCTCATGGATGATGCATGCATGTGCCACATGGCTCGGCCGACATTCTTCTACCGGCTTTTAAAATATGGTCAACCTTCGGATAACCTACGCAAGACTGCATTGTATATGATGATTCGTACGGATAGGATTAATTTTTTTTCCTTTTCAGCTTCTATCGTTTTGCTCTTCGCCCCTTAACTTTCATCCATCACACGTACCCTGATAAAATAAGGCCGTTTTGCATAGAATCCGGCGAAGTTCAAATAGGCCCGATGTATTTTTGTAACCAGCCACGACGCTGGCGCCAGCCAATCCCCAGCCTTTAACTCATGAATAATAGACATTTTATTTTTCCTATCATGCCACCACTCGGACTACCAAACTACTAAACTTTTATGAGTCTAAAAATACACCACACATGTTTGTTTTTTTGGTTTCTGGTGGAACTCGGATGTACTCGTGATCGGTCTACGGTCACCTACTCTTCTTAGTATTGAAAAATTTTGAATGGAAATTTTTTCTCCCCTAGTTCTCATACCAACATATATTACATATATTGGCTGATATTGACTCAACGCTAAGTCGCCTATAGAATCTGCAACTCGCATTGTACCACCAACGGAGTTGAATTCGCAATAACAGGGGGGTGTATGACCCGTAGCCCCTCGGGAGCTTCTCGCCTGCTATTTCTTCCCCTAATCATGTTGGGTGCTGACGCGAGAAGCTTGGAGTTCCATGGAGCCGGCAAATTGCGTGGGTATTGCTTACCCTAGGTAGGTACCCTTCCCACAGGCAGCGGCACAACATAAGCCACCCATTATCTCGGGCTCGTCAACGTGCGAGAAGGGGTTTTAAGGTTCTCACTCGCCAAGAACCCCTTCTTTTGCGGAGGTTCTTTACAGCGGCAACACGTACATGTACAATGTGCGTCCCGCATACATGTAATAGCAACGGTTGACGGGAGGACAAATCAGAAGCCAATCTCAGGTCACAGCTGTTACCAAGGATCTCGACGAAGAACGCCATGTGAGATCCAATCTAGACTACCTTACGCCCTTTTTAGAGCGCTTGAATTCACCCGCAGATGTCAGTTGTATGCCCTAGTTGGGGGTCGCGTGGTATCTTTTCTGGCATACCTAGGTTATTTCCGTGTTGGTACGGTTATGGAGTAACCGTTAGGTCGCTAGGAGTTCTAGATCCCGCCGTGAGAGATATTCTTCGCCTATACGGTGATCTTATTAATGTAGTCTAACTCCTTATCTCTATAACCGAACAAAAAAACAAAACCAAAAAAAAAAACCACCCCTTTTAATATTCGGGGTTGTGGTCACAAATAGAGGAGTGCTGAATGTAACTGGCTGACGATCCTATTAGTACTCATGAGCACCGACTACCGTAGGACAGGCGGCTTAACCGAATAAGGAAATTATGTTAGACAGCCCTATGTAACTTAGCTGCTTGGGTGCTTCGCATGTAAAGTCCTGCGGGATCGACACCGCCAAACTCGCGCGATTAGACCATCCAGGCTCCCGAAATCTCCGGGAATAAGTCTCGTCCCCCGCCTTATAACCCGCGTCTCAGGATCGCCACCACGCGTTTCCCCCAGAATTGAGGAGCTGTCATCCGTAGGGTGGCGGAATGCGAAATGAGCATCCACGATGCGATAGGGGCGCCCACGCTGATTACTGGGAAAAGTAAACCAAAGAAGCTAGTAAGTGGATAACACATATCTCGGCACGTATGATATATCAGCAATATATTAGCACGAAGGGCGTGGCTAAACGTGACTATCATTCATCACTTATCTTTTGGTAATCACATGGCATCGAGAATTCTTATTGGGTCAAATCCGTCTCCATCGAGACCGTCGAGACCGTCGGGACCGTCCAGACTATCAAGACTCTAGGCCACGAATCTATAACCTCCAGACTTTTAGAATTCTACCGAGTCGACGTATGTTAGAGGTAGGTCTTTTTGCAGATCATGAACGAAGTCTCGTTTGAGATGATCCCATGGTTAAAGCATTGATAGGATCTCAACAAAACGGCCCCCATGTTTATTCCCCCCCCTTAAGGTACTAATGGTACGTAAGTAACAAGATGTTGCTGATGCACGCACGTTAGTGGCATAGAGGGGAAAATCCCAAAGCAGGCAGCACATATAAACAATCCATGCTCCTTCGCGTGGCATTGAAATACATATAGTGCAAGCATTATAAGTGAGAGAATTAACAGGCTCACATAATGCATAAAACCCCTGTGCTTTCATCTTCCTACCTTACTATGGTAGGTTTCTTTTGCAAATTAGATAATGTCTGGAGCTTGGATTCTAAGACATCTGAAGTCCTAGGACTCATTGAACTGCCAGGCTACTAGGTTATTAGGTTAGATCATTAGGACCGGTGCAGTTTATCTCGTTAGTGGATCTCAATTATACGATGAGGATGCCAATCAAGAATACGGGCGGAACCCTGATATCCCGACAAGCTAAAAAAGATGCTCCTGCGCGGGAAACGTGGACGTTGATAGGCAGTGTTGCATTTGTTGCTTGCTCTTAGGTACCTAACCTTAGTAAGGTTACATACCTACCTACCTAGGTACCTATGAGTTTACTTAATGGAGCGCGGATTTAAAACAAGACGAGAAGGCCTACCTCCGGCCAAGACCCAGGTCTCATATCGTCTAACTATAATGCTTCGTAACTTATATGCGCATTGGTATATTTGTCATATATCCATAGTACAATTTACCTCAGAATTCCGCGGTTCTACATACGAACGATATACTCGAGTAGATATACACAAGTATGCAAATGTTTCGAGGTAACATCGTAGGGCGGCAACAGAGTTGGACTAATTACTCTTTTTAAGCAATTCCCCGCGAGCTAAATATGGACTAGATGTTCCAAATTTGGTAACTTTTAGCTTCAAACCCACCACAGCCCGCTAGGCTATCCTAATGTACTGTACTTTTGTTCGTCTCGTTATCTTCTTATCCATCAAAACTAAAATAACATAAAATACGACTATGGGATCCTCTAAACGTCTTGATGATGCTATGCCGTGGTATGCCATGGCAAGCCATGCTGTACCTATGCTGCCTATACCTATGCTGCCTATGCTGCCTATACGTTTACCACAATATAATTCTTGCGGGATGCGAAGCAAGTACAACAGAGAAAGTTGACCGAAGTTAGTCACGCGGCCTACTGCATATCGCTACTCGAGCTGCGTTATTCTCGGCACCGGTCTCGAGTGCCAGCGGATCGCGCGGCGTCCGGGTTGTACGAATGATTCATTTTATTACCCCGTCCTAACAACAACTGGAACCTGACAAGCAACTCCGCTTTCTTGTGTAGAAGGATCACTAGATTAATATTTACATCTAACGACACCGAAAAATACCTAACAACATGCATACCTACCTGTTGGAACTACGATAAACACACTAACCTAGCTACCTAACCGTAGGTAGGTAGACAAACCAGACGATGCGAACGTGTGTGTGTCGTATGTAAGTACCTATCCCAAGGTAGGCTCGAAAAGAGAGCACAGAACATTAGCTTCTCGCCCTCTTTTTCGGCAGTCTGGGACGAATCTGAATGGGTGCTGACTGAACCCGTGCCTATGGACTTGGGTCGTGCCAAGAAACGCATCTTGCCAGAGAGAAGACACCCCGGTTATCACACCACCACCACCGTCACCACCCAATACACGGGCTACCGGTTACGGGTTTGGCGATAAAGCCGGTTTAGGTACATAATGTGGCCAAATTTCCCATGCCCCAATCCCATCGATACCTACTGTACCTTTTGGGCATGTACCCATGTACCGTACCTCATGTGGACCACCTAACATTGGATATAATACGCACACCCCTGTACATTTATTTAATGATACGCTACCACCTACATATGGACGTACGTACATACAGGTATCATGTAAATATCTTGTATGTACTTGTTTACTTATTTATGTACCTACAGAATTAGGTATACATGCTGCTAAGCTGTCCTGGCCTTCCCAATCCCAAGCTTCTCCAAGCCAGTTCATAGGGCTGAATGACAACCGCACTTTATTGCCGTCCCCTACCCTGTGAGAGACTGAGAGTTCTATGTAAGTAAGCAAAAGTCAGGCACATCGCTTCTTTCATAGACTGGCGAGTTACATTATACGCCGAGGAGTTCGAAAAAGGGATATCGGCCTTAGATATTCAAACCCCGAATATAGATCCAGGAAACGTCGTCTGTATTAGCCACTATCACCATGGAAGCTATTAGTTTCGAGGTGAGCGTAAAGGGCAAGAGGCCTGTATCCGTATCGCAAGAAGTTACCTACGATGGCGTCAACCCCGTATCTTCCTTTTTGCTCTTGTGTCCCCCTGCAGCGGTTGTGGCACTAAACAAGCGCTAAACTACAATGGCGGAGATAGGAGCCGAAAAAGAAACAACATAGAACATTGTAGCGGTCTGACGATAAATTAACTGACGCACGAAATGCGAAATGCGACGCAGGACACCCGTTTGCGGTTTGCGGTACGCCTCGTGTGTATTTTTATTACATGCCTTACCTCCCGACCTTACCTTAGCTGCTTAGGTCGGTAGGTACCTGAGATAGCGCCTCGACGGGGGATAGAAAAAGAGTCAGAACTAGGGGTAAGGGTAACTCTCTATTGGCGATGCTAAGCACGGCATCTTGTGGGGATCAGTGATAATCATCAAGACTATTTTCGCCTTCTGCTTAGCAGGCGGGTCTCTCGGTGTTGCCGCTGGCGCGCATGGCTGGTGCTGTCGTAGGGCTGAAGACTAGCGTTTTGTTACGCTCCTATGAGATGACAGCGTTTGCTTCCCCTCTCTCTTCTGACCTTTTGACGGCTAAGGCAATAATACCCCGAATTAATTCGACTTGACCTTAGGTACCTAGGTAAGTAGGTATTTACATCTTCGTCTTCTAATTCGTACATAACTCATACATGCATACATGACACAGAGACACACACAGAACACACAGACACATAGGATCGAGATAGCCTATGAGGCTGATTATAATTCGTAGCTCCCTTTGAATCTAACGTTTTAGTCTAGTTTTACCCCTCGCTCGATCATCTTCGATGTTGCCGTCTCCTATTCGCGGATATGCGCAACATTTCTGATACTATCGAAAATTATCAGCCGCTAAATACATCCTTATTCTCAGTACCCTCAATCGATCGAAAAATAGACAGAATAAAAACGGTGGTTTCCGGGTACTGGAGAATGCGGCTATCACAATCGCATGTTTTGTATACTTTGCGTGTTTCTCCGAGCTTTGTCCTGAACTCCAGCCAGATGCATAGCAATTATCCGCGTGTTATTGCCAGTCGAGGCTCTTGAGTAGTACTGTTAATAAGCTCCCATGTCACACAAGATGCTCACGCTCTTTTGATCGGACTTGACCTCTCCGCCATTCAGCTATTAGAGCCCCTTCGTAATCCAATCACAAGTTACCATAGTCTTTGGGTTGCAGCCGTAGGTGTCAATTCGCTATTTGAACTCACCCGTGCACATGACAAATCCCGAAATATTAACAAATGCAGAAGCCGTCGGTCGACATTCGTATGATTTTTTATGACCTCATAGGGTCTATTGTTTCAAACCCGTCCATCTGTAAAAGGACTGATAAGGGTTTAAAAGCCCCTCGCAAAGTCTTGCCTCAGAATCAGCCTTAGTCCCGAGAATAGTTAGTAGTACACGGGTACGGGCGCGCGCTAAGGCATTTGGAAATCGGTGCACACGGCGTAGGTATCACTACATGAACCCGGGTAGATTATGTAGGTAGATAAGTAACTACGTACCCATGTACCTTCGTACTCTTTGTGCTACGAATCGAGTCTAACGATGGGATGGTTTTTATTGACGTCGGGGGACGGCAATGAGCGGGTTTCTCACTTTCCCCCGCTAAGAGCCCCGCTGCGGCAAGCGGACTTGCGCTTAAGACTCAAACTGGCTACTGCTTATGTTATATCCCCGATCTACCGCGGAGGTTGTAGCAAATGTCATACCTCGATGAAATAGAAGGTGCTTACGTTAGTTATGGAGAGATGTCATGTCAATATAATTTTCTATTGAAAGCTATATTCGGTATTAGACCTATGATGCTGTTAATGGTAAAGCTTGTAGATGCTATACTAATACAAACATCGATAACCATAATTGACTATTTACTTGACTATAAGGTATGTTTGTTCCACAAGGTCTTGGTATATCTATCTTTTTACGCGCACATGTTACCTAACATGTCAATGAACCAAGGTTAAGTGCAATACCATACTACCTTTAAATACATAACAACTACCTAAATAGATAACCGATTAGTGATACCGACAGGGGGATATGCGAACAGCTTCAAGACATTTTAAAAAAGAAAATTGAGGGCTAATTAACCTGGTAACAGATAGGTTTCGTTGTTCGCGACTGCTGCCGCTGTACTACAGAGGGGACCTTTGTAATGCGACTTCCATACGAAGCTGCTTTGGGTAGTTCCACGAACCAGTAGCTTCCCAAGTATGGATGGGCATTCCAAAATGTATGATTGCTTGGGAAAGTGGGGTGCCTGGGGAGAGGAGATACAATACTGATGTATCTTTTTTTCCCTTTGGCTACGTCGACCCAGCTAGACCAACTTAGAGCCACAAGGTAGGAGAGATGTTACGTGGGTTACGTGGGTAAAGTGCAAGTGTGGGTAGGGGGGAAGCTGCTAGGTTGCTAGTCGGCGGCGAAGCACAGATTGCACTGCATGAGGACCCCGAGTCCACCGCTCATTACAAGGGTGCTTCCCTCTATCTGTGAGAACTTGTATGGGAGACTGGCGGTCGGCCGATACAGGTTGCATGGTGCCAGATGGTGCCTTCCAACACTAAACGAGGGTCTACGCAGCCATTCTCTGCCAAATCTGCAGCCCAGAAAGACCGTATCGAGTTAAACTCAAATCCCGATCTGCAACGCAACCACGTTGTCTAATATTCGTCTAAAAAACCATTTATTTTTTTTATTTTTTTTTTCTTGTTTGGTTTCCATTTCTTCAACCCGCCTTGCAGGCATTTTACATACACTAGTATCTTTTTGCAGGCATTAACCAAACCATTCCATTAGCATCTCATCAATTGATCCCCATTACAACCTATCAACCTTACATCAATACAAATCATACACAAGATCGAGACCGCATCCAAAGAACTTGCATCTCCAAGACTGCGCGTCCCAAAGAATGCATCCCAAATATCTCCATAGTGACGCGCTTTAGCCTCAGGCGCAACGCGAGGCGCAATTTGTCACCCTATCTCCCATCATTCTATTGTTCTAATTGTTCCCTTGATTCTTTTTGGTAGTATCTCATGTATCATTTGTTCATTTACTCCCCCTCCCCCCTTGTTTCTATGTATTCTTTTTGAGCCTCCTTTGGCCGACTTCGCCAACTTCCCCCCCATCGCATCCAATCCCTACAGCCTCCATCCTCGCGCATCGCCAACCCGAGACAAGACCCAACGCCAACACCAACGCCTAGAACTTGACTTGCGTAGTTGCGCATATCACCGTACATTTACAGCTCAGCACGACACAATACTTACCGCCATCTCAGCTATCCGGCCATCCACCATCCACCGTCCGTTGTCTCTCGTGACTCTTGTACTATTGCCCCCTTCATGTTTTGACGAATACTATTCCTTTATTTTGACCGGTCGCTTCGTCCACCGCCAAAGCTAACCTTGTGGAGCTAAAGGCTTTTATCACTTCCGCTCTTTCGTATCTCCATGCACCCCTCGACGTCATCGTCACGTTCTCCTTGGATCACCATAGAACGTGGCGGGCGGACTACTTGGCCGTTACGAATTTATCCTTGCTATGGCGCAGCAATTGTCTACCGACTATCATATCCGTCTCGTTGTTTGATAGAAATGCTAACCCATACGGCGTATGTACGATATCGCGCACTCCCGCTTCGCTAGATCGTAGAATAGGCATGCATCGTACTTGGTCACGAGGCGAGAGCGACCAAAGAAGCCGCGTTTCGCACAAGAAATCGCCAAGGCTTGGTAACCGGCGTATCCTGCTCTATGCGCATACCTCCTTAGGTACCTCACATACTACTCCATGGTTAATTTGATGAAGCATGCTATTAGTCGCTTTGTCCCGGTTTATGGTAGCGCAGTCACCCGCCTGTTCGTCGTGCAAACATACCGGTTTACAGAAGATGTCTTAATATTTCACCTATAGAGCTGAAGGGCTTGGGCCTCGAGTCACGTAAGGCGCCTGGAAGCAACATAATTAGGCGTCAGCTGGTAGCTTCTACATGGTCTATCGCGAGGTTCTAGACCTTTCCTTATCTACCAGAACGATTGCATCAGATATATGGTTAATACTTTACTACCCACGTTGCGCCTCGGTCGCCCGGGCCTCGTAGTCCTATCTGCCTATACTGGCTATGCATACATAGTCGGCGACTGTAGAATATTAAGTCTCCCACTATCGGGATCTCCTATCGTCGGTGTCTCCATTATCACGGCATTTGAAAGCCTCATTTGAGGGTCGGCGTATCGAGGACGATCTCGACTTCCGATGCAAGTGCATATTGCATAATTAGCATAGCTCTCACTTGGTTGGTTTCTCCGGTTTGCAGCTGAGACGACGGAACGGGTGCGTTATTCGCCCGTCGGTGTCAGCTCGGACCGAACAGCATATCCGGAGGCTTCGGAACTCCGCCGGGAAGAAAACCCAATGAAATAGATAGCTAAACGATAGCGAGTCTTGTTAGTTGTCGCATTTCAAAGAGGGAAGGCCATCCTTGACTCTTTACGGTAGCATCGCAATAGGTTAACGATGGCTACGACGGCGACAACCACCATGACGAACGTGCCAACAACGAATGGGCTGATTGCAAAGACCACCTATTCGGTCGACGAACCCAGTAGGCGGCTTCGGTCATCGTAAAATATCCGTTTACTTTCGGAGCGTGGGGGCTAATACTAAGGATCCGGACAGCTCCTCTAAAAGGGTCGTCCTACCGACGATCGCCATCTAGAAAGCGGAACGCACTGCTTGGTAGCTATCTTCTGAGCGGTATTGCACGCGAGTCGTGCCAATGGTTGGTCTGCCAACTTGACCTTGTCGTATCTTATGCCCAATAAAGGAAGAGTATTCCGCGATGAATTCTTCAGCTACCGGCTGTGCATTTTCGAATGTCGGTTTAAGCTAACGTGGTTCGTGCGAACCCCTGACATCTTCGGGACCGTTATCAGAACCCTTTACAATAAGGCGCGATAAGCAGACAAGGTATCTTTATCTGTTAGATCATCTATAACATCTCAACCCGCGGCATCCACTCGGTACTTGCAAGGTATCTAAAGGCTGAGACTTGCACTGGACGCTGCTGCATCGGTTCCATATGCTACAGATGTTACATGGTATATAGTAAGTGTCGTCGGCGTGGAGTCGCGGACCGTACCCCTAGTTAAATCGCCAGCCCTAGCCATGAACAAGGTCTAGGTACTTTGATGTCGAGGATTATCGCCATGCTAGGACCATCAACCAATCTTCAGGTCTAACCGATCAGATCAATAACGTGGCCTAGGAGCATACGAAACTAGCCTGGGGTCGTTAGGCGGTGCCGGGATAATCCAAATCTTTTGAATACATAGTGTGTATGGTAAGGTACTCGCCTCTCATACGACACCCCTGGCTGTCGTGGGAGAACATCGCAAATTGCGCGTGCGGCACAGCACTGAAACCGACACTCCAAATTTAGCGTCGCAGCATCGAGTCCGTTCGAGGCCACAACCGCCTTCTCCATCTCTTTGAAAGGCTGCATGTTGTGTAATAAGGCCGTATTTCCTAAAAGAAGATGAGCTGAAGCCTTGGGCTGCAGCCACGAGAAACTATAGTTTCCTAGTCCGGATACCTAGTCGTTCCAATTCCGGGGCGTCAAAAGGTGTAGACGTTTTCGCGACGTCACTCTACCCCGGACTTACTCTATTGTACATACGGTAGAACATTGAAATCAAGAGTTGCAACAACGCAAATGTTCCGTAGGATTAGTAGAACACATGCTAATGTCTTAGGCAGACATCGGTTCAACCAAACGTACATAATACGTAGGAGGTAGTTATGTGCTACGCCGCGATAGACGGCAAGGATCTTTTCTCGCCCAATGCACGCCCGATATTCTAAACCCACGGTTCTACGGTACGTGAGAAGGGGTATAACGAAAACCAGCAGATTTTCCCGTGGCGGGAACCTAAGACCTTGGCTCCATCACGAGGACACTTCCCATAGCCAGAGTTCGGTGATGATTCTCGTAGAAGAGGCGTCTTGGGAAGGGATATTTTCCGCGGACTCATACTGTGCCACGAGCCGTGTGCACAAATACCTTTTTTTCGGCGCAATCACGGTGCGCCTCTTTTGAGGAATTTGTTATCCAACGCCTCTGCGCCTCTGCGCCTATCGCGCCGGCAGGCATAGAAGAGGCTCCAGAATAATCGATAAAACCCCACCCAGTGTAGAAAACGAAGGTCGGAGGAGCCTCTTTTGTTGTACGAATGTTACGACACACGGCGGAAACAGCGCCAACCAGACTAGATGATCTGTTTGAGCATAGGGATAGGATGGATCTGAAACATGAGGCAAATAGGCCTTTACGTAGCCGCATCAGCTCGGATGAGCGCGTGGTTTTGTTTTTAAACGATCAAGACATGGCTAACTTACATGGTGATTAGCAAAACATGTTGCGTAACATCATCGAAGATCTACAGAATATTCCTGTAGTCTTTGCCACGGCGTATTCACCCCGCCTAGACTCGGGGGCCGGGCAAGCCTCGCGGTTATGGTAAGGTACATGGCAATTACTACAGTACTTCCTCCTCGGACGGAAACCCTAGCGCGTAATAGTGAGTAAAAGCTGGTTGCTCGTTGCTCGTTGCCTACGCCTACGTCTACGTCCATGTCTACGGCATCCTTAGGAATATCATACTCTATCAGAGGCGCGATGAAGGCATCGCCTCTTACGAACCACGCATCGCAAAGGTTCTGATCCTCGGCATCTTCCTCTTCCTTCTAGGTAGACCATAGTCCTAAGCAGAGCCAAGTATGCAAGTATACCTTGAGATATCGATACCCTTAACTACATCGAAGGACATACTCGTTTGAGTAAATAATAGCAATGAGTAGTAAGTCATGTCTACGTGCTAAACGATAGGTGCATTATTTGTTTCGGCCTCTCTTCTAGCTTGGGTTGGAGAACGAAGACAACGGGGCTTGGTAGCAGCAACTGTTTGCGCTGTTGTCGGTGTCGCTATTCTATATTAGTTGCATTAGGCTGATATCATGGTCTGTGCATATATGCATCTACATATTCAGATTCAGATATCGCTATGAATAGCCGCATGCCTCGCTTCTAGGCCTCCATACCTCTGGCAGTAAGCTCTCACTGTGCAAATAGCGTTGGAACGAATTGACAAATCAGTTGTTTTAGATCCTAGACATCTTCAACTAGCTAGTTCATGCGCGCGGGCGCAAAATACACACTCGCGCATGTTTCGGTTCGCACTCAGCAGCACATAACTAGGTTAGGTATTATAAAATCCAGGGCGCACAGAACGCAAGGGAGTCCTTCCTTATTCGATCCTCGGGACACGAGGTCGGCGAATGGGATGGGTCGGGGTTTTTTTTTAAGGCTAGCTTGGGGTCCTTCGATCTCGGACGCCCGTGCCTCTTCGTACGGCAGAAGCTGGGGGGTTTTGCGGTTGGGATATCCTCATTTTACTTGGGTAGCTGGCAGCAGAGTATTGTTTTCGGAAGCCTCGGTGCCGACAAAGGACTCATCTTTGCAGAATTATTGGCTCATGGGGCAGATGATGATATGATATGGTTCCCGGATTCATGAATTTTTGCATTTCGTTCCTTGGAGGGGAACATACACACACCCCCAAATCCCGCAGGATTCGCCCCGTTGCGCTTCGCTAGGCGGTTTACCTAAACCTAGCGGAACCGCTAATTCGTGAACGACGGCCAGGCTTGAGTGCACGGTAGGTAGTCGTAATTGATTGATTGCCGGATTTAATGTCTTCTGCTCCACCACAAGGCAAAAAGACCAGACAAGGTCAAAGGTTCTCGTGTGACCCGCAAAGCAGCCGGCGACGACAGATCGGAAATGCCAGAAGCAGGTAGGGGAAAGGCACATCTCTCTCCGTCTGGATATAGCAAAAACGTAGCCGAGGGAGCCAAAGCGCAACGAGTGATGTCACCGACTCCATTGGGGGCTGAATATTCCCAGCATCGCCATCTTTTCTGTCCTTTTGTCTTGTTTATTATTATTTATTCTGCTATATTTGCCTACATTACCACTAGCGCAGCCCATGCTTAGCCCGAAACGTTCTGTGGACGGGGACAGGACCACAATGTGCACACCCGCGCGCGAACGCCGAGTCATCATCTCTCAGCACGGGCTCTCCCGCTACTTGGTCGAATCGACCGATCCGATGGGCGCAGGTGTATGACTGATGAGCGGTAAGCAAAAAAAAAAAAAAAAAGGGGGGGGGGGGGGGGCAGAGAAAAAAAAAAATGAAAAAAAAAAACAGATAAAACCCCACGTTTCCAACCAAGCGGGTAAACCCATAGTATGACACGTTAGCGAAATAAACATTAGGAAGGGCGAAACTTAA